>JAOYMZ010041963.1:0-15128 GCA_025802335.1 Pinguicula primuliflora | reverse complement strand
ACAAGCTTCTCGTAGGATCAGTTCTATGTTTTGTTGGTATCTTAACCCTTATTTTCCATCACCACGATGAAGATGTGGGCTCATCTGGAGGCCATCTACACAGGAAACTTATCGTTCAATAAGGTTAGATCTTGTTTATTCAACTATGACTTGAAGAAGATCGATTGTAGTACGTCATGTGTATTGCTGTATGAAAACTGAGAACTTATGTTCTTGTTTGAGCTATAACATTACGAGAAATCTTCTCGTCGAGACTCTACGGTCCGGACTAAATAATTATAATCCGGTCTGAGAATCTAGACCATTAGATTGACATCATTTATTATTGCATCAAGTTGAAATCTGGACCATAATCATTTAATCGGTATCCTACAGTCTTGAGGAGAAGATTTCATATAACATTATATTCACCCACCATTTTTAACAGCTCGACTGGTTTTGTATTCTCTCTCTGGCATAAATATTCTTCCTTTTGTTTTTTTTAGCAAAACGAGTTTAATTTCATTTAAAGACGAGTATTTACAATTTATACAGATTGTATGAACACTGCCGTTCTCTAGACAAATTTGATCATATGAATTGCTTTCGCCTCCCTATCCCAATCCGATGTCGTATAACGGAAGAGATTCTTTGCTCTGCCTATCTCCCAGCACCTGTATTTTATCTTGGTTAGCATCTCTTGAGTGGATGTGCGTTTCTGTTGGAACCGCATTTTGTTTTTGGTGAGCCATATCTCCCAGATTGCTGCAGACCAGACTGCTTTCCAAAAATCTCGATCTTGATTTCTTCTTGGTATGTTCATGTGCAGAGTGAAATTGTGCCAAGCATCATCTGTGAATTGCAATGTTTTGCCGCTTATCCACTGATACAATTCTGGCCAAAACTGGCTCACCTCGCGACACCTGAAGAAGACATGCGTACTGTTTCCATTTCCAGTTCACAGATGCTGCAATTTGTTCCAACACCAACATGTATCCCTCTGCTAACAAGATTATCCATTGTAGGGATGCGATTTTGATGCAATTGCCAGACGAATGCTCCTTCCTTTACTGGGGTAAAATTCGACCACACTTTGGTCAACTGTGGATTTTCGTCAGTGGATTGCTCGGATGCCTGGATGATCGCCGTATAGGCTGTTTTTGAGGTATATTGTCCCTCTCCGTTTAGTTTCCAGTGCCATTGATCCTGATTTTCGTAGATGCACAATTTCTGCATCATTGAGATTTCTCTCCCATTGCCAGTTCCACATTACATGCCCTCCTCCTGCATCTACATATTTTTGAGCAATTAGAATGAATTTGTCACCTGCATTGTGGTATAAACTGGGGAATATATCACCGAGTCTATGTTCCGCTCCACCGATCTTCCCAGAGAAGTATGTGTTGTATCTATCCCCAATTGTTCTTGTGATTGCTCTCCAAAACTCCCTAGTCTGATCAAGGAATATTCTTCCTTTTGTGATTTATTATTATAGGACGGCTACTCATTCTCTTTAGGTTGCTTTTAATGATCTACCAGTTTTAGTAGAGTTACCTAGATTACAGTTGAACCCATAGAATTTGATACGAGTTTAGTTTAATGATCTACATGTAGTAAAGGTGGTAGCACTTGTCGGCTCAACTTCATGCCTTCCTGTGCATTTACTGCTGAGAGATGGCATGAAATGCGGCTATTATGTTCTGCTATAAGCTTGTTCCCCCTCCAAAAATATCAAATGTTGGTGAGGGAATTTAGCTCTGTTCCGTAAGGCAGGTCGCCTAGTGCACTTAGCTTTGTCTAGTAGGTGCTGGGCATTCGCACTCCATTCTGCCCCAATGCAGGCAGCCTAAACACCCGCTTACGGGCGACTAAATGGCGGCTTAGACAGTCGGCGAATACTGATAACCCCTCGTTTTCTCAAACAATGGAATTTAGACACAAAAAACACAGTAGGATTTAGGAAACCCATCATTGTACACACACCCATATATATATAAACTTGATCATTCGTTCCAATCATGATCCGTTCGTATCCTACTTGTATCAAATCAAAAAACAGTAAAATAAAAATGATACGAGTGTCTCTGTATCATCATCCTAAATGCCTGTAGGAAGTATATCCTAAGTAGAGGTTTGTATCCTCCAATCTTTCCTCCCCAATTCCAGTAGCAGCATTGGTTTCCTGTTGATCTCTATCAATTCTCCATTGAATCCTTCCAATCTGTCTGCGCAATATCTCGTTTTCCTGCATCGCCCGGCTCTCTCGCAATCTCGATTCTTCGAGCTGCTGCATCAGAGTTTCCTCCTTTCTCTTCTTTATACACACAAGTCCATCGCTGAGTTGTCGTTGGATCTCAGACAACTCTTGTATGCTCATGCCGCGTGTCAATCGAGTCAATCGGAGTCTCCGTAATTCACCACCGGAATCGCCTTGTTGCTCCGGCGATGAGGACGGCGACGGCTTCCCAATTTCATGTTGCTGGCACTTTTCCAGTACCATGTTCATGTCAATGTCTGAACTTGCATATTCAAACAACTCTCCGGTTGCTGAAAAGATAATAACAGCGATCTTGGCTCTGCACAGAATCGAAAGTTCTCTGGCCTTCTTGAACAAACCCGCTACTCTCTTTGTAAAGGCCCCTGGCCGTAGGGTGCTTTTTTTCTCAATCATCTTCCCACGACCCATCACTTCCATTGACGGCAGTTTTGTCTAGGAACGGAAACCTGGGATTGGATTGGAGGCAATATAAAGAGGAAGAGTCATATTGTGACCTAGTTACCGAATAGACCACAAGAAGTAAAACTACTAGTAATATAAATTCAAAATATATTCCGAACAAAAACAACTATATAACAAAATCTTACCTTCACTTAGCTCCGTTGGATTACAACTATTTATAAATTTTTAAATCTAGAATTTATTTTCCGGATTAAATTGTTATGGTCTTGATTTCTAATCTTGATTATTATATTTTGATCCAATAGTCATGATCACAGTGATCATCTCATCGTGATCGTCAGATCAACATCTGATAATCAAATAAGAAGTTGGGACTATAACAATTTAATCGGAACAATAAGTTCGGGACTTGAAGTTTGGGTACAACTTTCTCCCTGCTTGCATACTTGAATTTTTATTATTATGGTTAAAAAATTCGATATTTAATCATTTTTCAAATTTTTCTCAGATTAATTCATTCCTTTGTGGCTGGATCTAGGGGTGGGCAAATGGCCTTCGGGCCTCGGAATTGTCCCGAGGCCCGGTCGATTCGAAACTCGAAGCCCGAAAAAAAAAGGAATTTGGAACGGGTTCAGGCCCTAAAAATAGTAGTTCGGGACGGGATCGGGCCTGTCCCATTTTAAAATGAGAATGAGATAGATCCAAAGCCCGAACTAAAAATAATAAAATAATAAATAAAATATTTAATTATATACAATTGGTCCTTACCTAGTTAAGTTGTCAACTCATTCATTTATTGTTGGGTATTTGCTACCAAAACTACTGAGTAAACATCATATGCAACAATTTTGTCGGCGCAGTTTCCTCTCTTTACAACTCTGCAACATATGGATGAACTTTTCATGAGGACGAAGTAAGTGTTTTAATTCTCCAATTGCTAGCAATGGAGCCAGGCGCACAGGGAAGCAAATGAACTCTTGTGCAGCAGTCGCGTCTCGTGGTTTAAATTTTGTACACGGACAAGAGGAAGAACAACCATAACTGGACATGCTATGTCTAAAATTGAAAATGCACAATTTTTTTTAAACCTGAAAGGTGTACATACATATATACATGTTGTGTGTTTCTTTTCTTACTGATGAAGTTTAAGTTGGGTGACTTCTTGTTTCTTGTATCCAGTGTTTTAGAAGGTGTTGCGCGATCCAGGAAAATTTTAATTTTTTAATTCGGGCATCGGGCCGTCCTGATGACCGTCCCGCGGACCGAAGTCCCGAACTTGTTCGGGACTTTGGACTTCGGGACGAGATCGGAATCAAAATTTTGGGCCCGAACACCGAATCCCGATCCTGAATTCTGAATCCTGAATGCCCACTCCTATGGATCCAACATTGTTTACAAAAAAATGGTACATATATTGGAAATCTATTGTACCCAACCCAATACAATAGCAATTTAAAAAAATGGTGAGGATCAATCAATGTTTTTTTTTTGTTAAGAGATGGTCCATCAATGTTGCTGAGTGGATATGATTTTATTTTACGAAAAAACATTAAATTGCAATTTTTTTAATTTTTTTTTCAATCTTTTAATAATTCTCGTATAAAAAATTTTCGGAATCGCTCATAGAATTTGATTTCGGCATTCGAAAGATATCGTTTAGTCATTTTTTCACATTTTTCTCTGATTAATTCAGTCCTCTATGACTGGATCCAACATTGTTTACAAAAATAAAATGATACATGTACTCAAAATCTATTGTACCGAACCCAGTACAATAGCAATTTTAAAAAAAATGGTGAGGATCAATGTTTTATTTGTTAAGAGATGGTCCATCGATGTTGGTTAGTGGATATGATTTTATTTTACGAAAAAACGTTAAATGGCAATTTTTTTAAAAAAATTTCAATATTTTCATAATCCTCCTATCAAAATCTTTTGGATCTCTCATAGAATTTGGTTTCGACATTCGAAAGATATCGTTTAGGACTTGAGTCAAGTTTGTTGTTCTTCAAAATTATGTTTATAAGATTTTAGTTTTTTTAAGGGTGAAATTGTTTAAATTATATGACCGATTTAAAAAAAAATTCAACATGAATATTCCGAAAATATTGCCGGATTTTCTTTGGCGTGCCAAATTACTTTCTTTGTCAACGAGGGGTTGAACTAGTGGTTATAGGAGTGACGAATGTACTCACAAGTCATGGGTTTAAATTCCCTCAATAACATTACCTATAAAAAAAATTACTTTCTTAATAGGTTGAGTACAATAGATTTCGGGAACATGTAGATGATTTTTTTTAATTTTGATTATCAGATGAATTCTTTCTTGTGTAGTGTAGGGTACTGTAAATTTTTGCAAGGAGTGTATAATGTAATAAAATAATTCAATAAAAATATGTACTCATCCTCTTTATCGCGCACGTTTTTAAATTCTTCTATTATTTATTCTAACATTTATTTTTATTTTAAAATTAATTGTGTTTTGAAGCTATTTATTAAAAGATAATTATTTAAGTCAAAAATGAGTTAACCCAGCGGTTGAGTAATTCACAGGTTATTGGTTCAAATCCCTAAGCAATATTAATTATAAAAAATATAATTATTTAAAATTTAATTTTAAGGATAAAATTTTTGCATCTCCTGGGCAGCCCACCAAGCACAAAAAAAAAATGTAAATTTGATAATTATTTTAAATTTTATTTTTTGAACAAAAATTTCTGTGTCTCCGAGACAGCCTACCCTGCACAAAAATAACTATATTTAAATAATTATTTAAAATTGGGTAAGAATCAAGACCACTTGGTCAGGTGACAACTGAAAATGGGTGAGGGTAAACTCGCTGCCTAATATATCTCGAGTTCAAATCTACCCAACATATTTGGTCTGGTGACAACTGGATATAGACCCTCAGACTCAGATTAGTTGGGCATGCACTATGAGAAAATTGCGACGAGCGGGAGTATTCGCCCATTTATCTTGCTAAAAATAACATTGATTGGATAAGATTAAAGGCCAAATTATGATTCAAATGAATTGTTTGCAACTGATAAAAATGACTTAAATGCCCCCCTGTGTTGCCCTATGAACCTCCCTGAATCGACATTTCTGCATTTGTTTACCTTTCCTTTCCTTACTTTGTATCTGGCGTTAGGCTTCAAATGTATTTAAAAAAATGACTTAAATAGTACTCTTTGGATTTTAAAGTTCAAGTCATGAATTTTAACTAATAGGTGACGGGTCGCTTAACAATCCTTCATAATGCAAACAAAGTGCTAAACAAACGTTTTATTCCCTCAAGATTTTTCATTAATCAGTCTTGGCATCAGATTATACACCAAATTACATTGGAAACATACACACAAAAAAAACATTGGAAACACAACTTTATGTCTGCCACTCTGGTGATCCATTGATATTGGATTATGTTTATGTCTTAATTAATTAATTTATTACTTAAACGTCTGATAATTGTGCTTGTTCTGGTACATGCACGGACATCTACATAGTGTGAGTTCATGATGAACGTTTAAAAAATAAGACCTCGTGTTCTTATGATCAGAGATGTTGGAGCTCTGATATAAGGCACGACAAAAAACACCTACACGAAAGGCACCACTACTCACATGCACACACACATACGCAGATGTGTGTAGGGCTCATGTGTTATATGAGGTGTTATGCCTATCGTCGTGTCCTATGTCATTTGCCGAGATGTTACCTTAAGAAAAGCAAGAGAGATCTGCTTTTAGTGCAAGTGATATAAGACATGAAAAAACTCTACAATAGTAGTGCTAAATGGACATATGGGCTATGTTCTAAAAACCGTGTTTAGACGGTGCCTAGACACCTCCGAGGCGCTAGGCGGAGGTGACCGCCGCGAACAGAGGCTGGGTGCTCGTGCTGGGCGGCCCAGCTCACCTAGGCGGCCGCCCAGCCTGCTTGGGCGGCCCAGCTCACCTAGGCGGCCGCCCAGCCTGCTTGGGCGGCCTAAGCCGATAAGGCGGCCGCCCGAGCCGCCTAGACGACCGCCCAGGCCGGTCATACGGTTCACCACATAATTATGAAAAAACTAAAAAAAAATAATATCTTGATTTATGTTAAATTTTTTATTAATGGGCCTAAGCCAATGTATAAACCTATTAATTAAACACCAAATATATAAGACAACAATTGTAGCCGTCTAATTTGTACAACAAGATAAAGAAAAATTTAGAAAAGATGAAAATACTCGAAAACATTTCAATGGAGAAATACAATAGTATTTTATTTATTGTTAATATATTACATAATTCTTGTAATGTTATTAATGTTTGCTAATGTTATTTATGTTTATGAAATATGTTTTTTTTTTTGGGTGGGCCTGGGGTAATTTATGGAATAGGTCTATTTTAGTTTAGAAAGCTTACGTAATAAGTTCGTTAATAATTGTTTATACTTACTGTACAAATAAAAGCTAATTCGAGGGCATTTAACGATCATAATGAGTATGGTATGTAATGATGAAGAAAAGTTTGAATCAGATGATTATGGATCAGTAATGAATGAAGAAGAGTATGAGTCCGACAGAGATCGTGCTAGAGATGAATATGGCAAAGATGAAGACAAAATTTTGAATACTTATTTTATTTTATTAAAATAACTCAAAATTTGTATTTGCTTAATTAGCGTGCATTTTGACATTTATGTTATTTTTAAGAAATATAATTTATTAGTTATTATTAATATTTATGATATTTTTTGTTTTTATTTAAAAATAGGAATCGGCTGGGCACCACCTAGGCGGCCTGGGTGTTGGGCGGCCATCGTCCGCCTGACGCCCGACCACCGCTTTTTAGAACACTGCATATGGGTTTAGCCCGATACTCATGTTATCTCATAAATGACATTGTTCTGTGCCGATTGTTTATTTGAATTTCTATTTTGGTGACATTATTTCTAAATGGGTATTACATATTAGCTATGGTCTCTATAAAAAAAATTAACTATATAAATATATATTTCCATGTTGAGGGGTGGGGGTATGATTGCGTACATCTTACACTCCTCAGACACTGTCTAAGAACGAAATTTACTGAGTATGTTTGGTTTGATTTGATTTGGTTATACAAATATATATTTAAAGTGCAAAACCGTTAACCATACCTAGATAGTACATTTCGATCAAATAAATTAAATTGGTTTTGGCTGCATTACAGCCGTAAAAATCTAAAATCGCATAAATTCAGGTTTAAACTGCACAACCATTAACCATACCTAAATAATAGATTTTGGTCGCCAAAATGAAAATATAATAGCAATTCTACATTCCTATCGACACAAAGACTACAAAGTTTTTCTTATATTTTAATTTCGGCAACCCACACCATTTTTAAAACTAAAATGGATAGAAAAGAAAAACTTAAATGAAAAAAAACTGTGAAAATCTAACAAAAAAATCACCAATCACAAATAGTGTAGTATGGTGAACGAATTAGTAGGTCACCATTTCTTCCTACGTCCGGAATCAACCCTTGTATGGATCAGATTGGATCACTGGCTTGGCTGCAGCAGACCACCGTAGCATTTAGAACCATGGCCAAATTTTGAAAGACATATGATTCTCATCAATACAAAATCGGTGATACCTGTGTGGATTACAATTTGGATTACCACGATTTGACAGATTTGAAATTCAAGAAACCGTGTAAGATTTGAGCAAATACCTTTTAATCCTGATGAGATTATGTGCCGAGTGCAATGGAGAAGTTGGGAAATCCTTTCAAATGCTGGTCTAATACGTACCTGAATTGGGAACAATTTCCAACCATTGCATCGATAGGTTATTTGGCCTACCCTAAATACCAATTTATAGCCAAACCTTAAATACCAATTTATATATACATATAGGGTACCCTTCATATGCACATCAATGCACAATTTTTGCGTGGTACCATCCATTTTCGAAATTAATCGCACAATTGTAAGCTTATACATAGGACATGAAAATCTTCATATTCTGGCATGTTCTCGGCAACTTCGTCGCCGGAAATTTCTAAAATCCTATTAAGGACTACTTAATTCAAGGGAAATGGATTTAGGAATTCCCAGTGATAAAGTCACCATAATCGTGTCGGAACATGTGGATTTGCATCTCATATGTATAGGCTTTCCAATAGTGCGACCGATTTCGAAAACGGATGAAATCACGCAAAAATTGTGTATGGATGTACATATAAGAAATTGTACATATGAAGATTTCCCTATATATAGCATATATATATATAGAGAGAGAGAGAGAGTCAAGATCCTATGGTCAGTTTTCCCGTGGTCAGTTTTCCTGTGGTCAGTTTTCCCAATTCGTGTACAATTTTTTTAATTAGCCATCTATTTTCGAAATTGATCGCACCATTGGAAAGCTTATACATTGTAGATGAAAACGCCCATGCTTTGGTCTACCCTAAATACCAATTTATAGCCAAACTTTTTCATCCGTTAGATCTACTAAAATATGATGGATGAGATTAAAACTTCTTTTAACTTATTAGTCTTTCCATTAAGTATGAATTTTTTTGGATAATTCAATTGCATTAAAACTTCAAAACTGTACAAAACCAGAGTTTGGCACCTCTTCTCGCACAAGAAGGTGTCTCCCCTATATGCAGTACAACCGTTAATGACTACTCATATATCGCTGCAGTCATGGCTATTGATTTTCCTAAATGTATTACAATCATTACGGATATTCCATTATTGCAAGATGGCCGCTAGCGAATTATGTTTCCAAGCTCCAACTGTGTTTTCCTCATTGATCAGCTTACTTGCCTGGACCCAATGCCAGGTTGAGCGGCGTGCTACCTCAAACACATCTTCCATGCCTTCTGAGTCAAATCGTATGCAATTCCGCTCTTTCCATAGGAACCATAGCACCGCACTCCATACAATCAGGCCCACCTTCTTTCATCTTACTCCTTGGTGTTCCTCCACAAATTGAGAGAGGTGGTTAAAGAAATAAGTACTTATGAGCTATGGTATATTTAGCAAAGCTGTCACTTTTTCCAATGTTTCCTTTGCATGCTCACAAGTAAAGAACATATGTATTGCAATTTTGTTTTCTTTGGCACACCAAACACATTTATTGATTGCCTCCCCGCATATTACTCCTCTCATCTCCAAGTTATCCATGGTTGGATTTCTATTTTGCAGCAACCTCCGTATGAAAAACTGCACTCGTTTTGGGGCTATATTGTTCCAAGCTTTCGCTAATTTTTTCTTCTCAGTAGCTGGTGGTGGCTTAGAGCTTTGGACGCATTTGTAAGCTGATCTACAAGTATATTTTCCAGCAGCTTCTAAGTTACAGTTCCATTTGTCTTCCTCTTCCCCTTCTAATGAGAGGCTTCTGGTTAATGACATTAACTAGAGCAGTCTGTCCTTTTCCCATACTCTTAGTTTCCTTCTGAAGATGAGAGTGTCCTCTACCAGCTAATCCACATCCTTATTCTGGCTGAGTAAGTGCCAACATCTGAGTGTCATTGTCTTATCGACTACCAATCTGTATAATTCACTTAACAGAATCGAGACAATTCCATCTCCACACTAACAAGATTTCTAGGATATGGCTTCACTTCCCGAGCTGATTGAAACTTGCATATTATTACAGAACCAACTTTCTGTTGCTGAGCTTGACCAGACATCCTGCGACAATCTGGAGCAGTGATCAAGGATTGTGATGAGGCAAGGATCTGCCACGTAATCTGTCAGCTGATAGTATTTTTTGCGGATGATTTTTGCCCAAAGACTCTTTTTCTGTCATTAATCTACATGTCCACTTCGCTAAGAGAGCTGTGTTCGTATCATCCAGAATTTTTTATTCCTAAACCCCCTTTCTTTTTCTCCAGTGTGATATCCAGCCACTTCACCCAATGGATGGGTCTCCTGTGACTAAAGTTGCTCTTCCAGAGGAACTGAGATATCATTTGGTTTAAAGTCTTCAGCACTTGCAATGGGGCTAAACAATGAGAAATAGTATATTGTCATACTAGATAATACTGCCATGATGATCGTTACTCGACCTGCTAGAGACAATATCCTGTTATCCCAGCTATCCAGTCTATTTTTCATCTTCATCACAGGTTGATCCCACATTCGTTTTCTAAAGAAATGACAACTTTCTAGCTTGACATCGCATGTATTCAGCAAAATCTGCTAACTGCTGTGTCGTAACATTTACTCCTAGCAGTTCTATAACGAACCCCAATATTGGAACAATTGGGCTAGATGCTCGTTATGGCAGTATGGCCCACTAGCCATACCCGAGCCCATTCATCCAAGTTTAACAATTTAAAATGTCGCGAAATGAGGTCACATGTCGGAGCATAATTAAAACAGTCAGCGTAATACATAGGGTTAAGCCTGAAACAAGTCTCATCAACTGGAAATAACATTGGCCGAAGCCCAAATCAAATCTCAATAACATGAAGTCATGTTGGCCTAAGCCACAAGTTCTTATTTAAGACTCAACGACTCTCTCTAAACTTCGAAACCACCAAAGTGAAACACCGAAATCAACGTCGTTCTGGCCCTGCAAAAAAGACATACAGGGAAGGTTCGTGAGCCACAAGGCTCAGTAGGTAATCAATCGAGGGTACGCATGCATTAACAATAATCACACTTAGTACACGCACAGTTTAAACTTGTGGAACTTCAAATTGTCGATGAGGCAAGGTTCAACCTTCCGTTAAGTATGAATGGTGTCGCCGATCATCGGTTGATTCTATTGTAAACTAAACAAAATTTATGAAAGTATACTGTCTCTATTCAAGATTGAGTCATTGAATTTTCGTCGTGACTCGTGTCGTGAGACATCTAGGTTGACAATTCTTTATATATTTTATTCCCCTTTTTCGAATGTATGAGATTTTGCAATTCAGTGGAAGTTTGAAGCATAGTTTGAAAAAATTGCTTAATCACATCATCAGAAAATAAAAAATAAATCTTTAGTTATTTTTTTGTTAGTTAAATTTCACTAATCAGAAAATGAGTTAGCTGTACAAACCGATACCAAAAAACTAGGAAACTGAAAACTAGCTATATACACGCACTCTAACTACAAACTAGTTACATACTTACAGCTGCTAGTCCAAGGAAAGCAGTAGTACAATCATTGAACATCAAATAGAAGCCTAGGATGCTTGAAGCCTTGAACCAGTCGCTTAGTGCCACAATAGGCAGTTTAATTCGCCTCGCTTCAATCCAATACCAAACATACGTTTGCACAATGAACAGTACGTTATCCATTCCGTCTGCATTGAAGCCGACGTAGTTACTTTCCTTCCAGATAAACCAGACCATAACATGTCATATTGCTTGCCCTATCTTTTTCCATGTTGCTCCTTGGAATTGACATATGAAGGCGGCCTAATGCATCTCCACTTACGCTGGACTCCTAGCTATGTGCTCAACTCCTGCCAGATTTCAACCCTTACTCGACATCTTTAATTCAAGCCCGATTTTTCTCACCTCCAAAATCTCACCCCTATCCCACCCTTTTCCAAAAATGTAGTGTGTCCCGCATGATTTGTGGTAGGGCCCACTAACCACATAAAAACTTTTTGAGAAAGGGATAGAATAAGGGTGGAATTTTGGGATGAGATTTATCAGTTTTCTCTTTAATTATTAACTCAGGTAGTTGCCGTTAGTAGGGAGAACTAATATGATAATAATTGCCAATATAATTTTGTTAGTTAAGCAGCTTTCCTAATTGAGACACGACTTCCTTGGTCCTTTTATTTAATTATCTAAATAGGTACGACTTCTTGGCGTGACATATATGATTTTAATCTTTTTATCGTAAGTCAATGTCAAATTAGGAAAATGATAAAAACTTAAATTATAGGACACAACAAAAGTCAATGAAAACATCACAAATAATATCTTGTACATTTTATTGGATGGATTTATAAGCTAGTCATGTCGAGGGGGGTGGCTGCCCCCGTTGACATGACAAATTTTCTTTCAAAAAATAATTTCATCAGATGTCGACCTTTGGTAAGATGCGTTATCGACATTGTTCTAGATGGCATTGAACGGTCGTGAATTGCCTGACACCTTAGACTTTCATATAAGCGGGCAACGGCTTAAGTGAGCTCTTACGCGACATTTGTACAAGGCGAAAGGGCAATCACCTAGTGCATCGACAGCTAAGCAAACATCATTTCGAATAGAATTTATCGGTAAAGATTTTGCAATTTCAATTTACGACAATTATCAACATTTTAATGTTAATTGAAGTGTTGTCAATGTAGTATAGAATCAGAAGGAAAATGGAAAAAAAAAACTTACCGGAAGAAAAAACAAACACGAGAAAGACAAGAATACAATATGGCAGAACGTGATCGGATGACTATTAAATGATGGACACACGGATCATATGTGTTTCTTGTGAATATGATTCTCTCACCCCTATTTCTTGCCGCATAGATAATCTTAGGGAAAATCGTATTGCAGCAACACTGAATGTGATTCTCTCACTAGTGTTGCTGCAAGTGTTGCAACTTGCAGCAACACTAGTGTATCCAACAAATGTAGTAGTAATGTTACGGTCCCCTACTACCTCAGAACTAAGTACAGTTACACTGGTGGATCCCCGGATATAAAATAACCATCGGACATGACTCTTCGAAGATACAACTGTATGCCGCCGGCCCCCGCCTCTGAAGTCCGATCATGGGGTATTGCAGAAAGAATAAAACATTATGGAATCTGGATAAGAGTTGAGAGGTGGACCTCCTTCACCACAACCAGCTGAGCAACATTATTACAACAATGCATTACTCCAGATTCAAGACCCACTTCCATTATGGCACAGAAAAATCAAAATATCCAGAGTTATAATAAACAGGTGAATGGAAAGCAGACAAAACCATCAATTTCCGGTCAACCAAATACAGCTGTAGCTGTGGCAGTGGACAGTTAACTGAAATCCCATCACGGACAACACAAGACAACATATGCGGTTGTCCCCAGAAAGAACAAACAAAACAGGAGAAGGAGATAAGATAGAAACCTTATTTGTATATAGATTTATTATCTACAGCCTACAGGAGTGGAGTAAAATCTAGTTCAGTAAGGAAAACAAGCATATGGTAAAATGTCTCGAGGGTAATTGCATGGGTATGAATCCCCTCAAATAGTTTATTACAAACCACGCTCCAAATACACCTGATCAAAATCTACAACTACATGGTAATAGGAAATATTAAAGGTAACAACAAATCTTGCAATGGAACCTATTGCGAGATTTGTTTTGTAAAATATTCACCTGATATACCGAGTACAGCGACCTATTAGAGCAGCAGCACGATCCTCAGTACCAGTTTGCAACGTCTCGCTTGTGGGGGTTGTCCCTTGAGATTCCAGGGAAGGCATCCGCATAATCTATGGAGGGCATGTCGAACGGGGAACCGAACAGCAGCTGGAAATTGTCGCCGGTGTTGGAGTTGAAAGGTTGAGTCTTGCAGTTGTCGAACCGGTCTGCAGCATGGAATACTGAGGGATGATGAGTAGTCACGCTGCTGTCTTGAAATATGTTACCATCCAACACTATTGGTTGTCTTTGAAGATATCCGTCCACGTTCCTTCGCTGAAGAGGCTGCTCCTTAGCCGTAGCTGCATTTTCAGCATTTGAGCTCTTGTTTCTCTTCACATTACTGTCATAGAATGACATGAGATCGTTGATCATCCTCTGACCATCTTCTGGAACCCCAAGTCCTGGTAGATCAAACGGTGCTGGAACGGGGTTCATAGGCATGGGAGCAGCCGGCTTCGGGTGGACAAAGGATTGAGGAAACGCATCTGGCTTCACCTCGCTCATGCTGAAGTTTGAAACCCCAAAATCAAGAGGATGCTTGTAAGGACAAGAGAGTTGATGATTGTCCCTCGAAGACCTGTCTTGAAAGCCGAGGCGAATTTCGCTATGTGGGCACTGAAGATGCTCGCATGTGTATATCTTGTTTTCCACCATCACATTGATCTCACTGCCTGCTCTTCTCTTACGGGAGAAATCCAAGTTGGTGATCACTTCATCTTTGATAACATGGCATTGCTGTTGCACTGGAAGCCCATCCTGGAATCTTTCCATCCCAAGGTTCATCAAGCCAAGAGGATTTGGCTTTTGCTCTTGCACATCAAAGTTAGATTCCTCATAAGTCCCATCAACGTCATACTCGCTGCTATCATTGATTGCGAACGCACCGCTACCAGAAGACGACGACAAAGGAGGGCAGCGATCGGGATAGAGTTCTCTTGCCATGGCCTCCTCCTGGCTAATAATGGCCAGCCAGGTCGCACTTTCCTTGGCAGTCATTTTATCCTGTAAACACTTTGACTGCCTCACCAACTTCCTGATCTTAGCAATATCAGGAGACATGTGCTTGATCACTGCTGTTAGAACACCAACTTTCCATGCCTTCTTGAGATCATGGGGCTTCTTATA
>JAOYMZ010041952.1:0-15130 GCA_025802335.1 Pinguicula primuliflora | reverse complement strand
TCCCTCAACTACCAACAGATTTACAAGTTTCTTGAATGTTTCCTTGTGCATTCTTAGATTGTTAAAGCAATCTAAAGCAGAACCACTTGTCATTCTATCAACAAAATCAGACTATCTTTGTCTCTTTGCATTCATACTATATATTGGCGGTGTTGCACACTTGTGTTTTCTCAACTCAGTAGCTTCATCAAGCTCGTATTCATGGTAAAGTTTACCAATACACTATAATGCAAACAATTTACTACCACTGCTCACAATTAACGCCATCTAAACATACACAAGAGTTGTGTATTCATAAAATTCAGAAAACTAGCTAAATACAAATGAATTACAAAATTCAACACAGATTATACGTTAAGAATTACCTCGTGTGTCGTTGTGGTTATGTAAATTTGGATTCGTAATCGACTTTGTGTGAATTGGATTTAGGGTTCGTCAGAATAGGGGGATATTTGGAGACGACGAATATAAAATCGAGTTTAAGATGATAATGGCAATTTGATGTAATTTTGTTGAACAGTTGAAGGTGAAAGTAAAAGATAAAATATGGGATTGGTTAATTCCACCTTTTTTGTGGAATTATTTTTTGGCCATGGATCCTAAGTTAATTCCAAAATGCCGCGCGACCCGGTTTCCAATTCCAGAACCCGGATTGACCATTATGTATTTTTTTTGTAGTAAACATGGGATTACGGGTCAATCCCACCCGAATCTCACATAACGATGCTTAATTTTGTCTAGTAAATGGACCCTTAGACCTAGAGAGGTGTGCAGACTAAGGAAGGCTCTGTATGGCTTGAAGCAATCTCCACGTGTTTGGTTTGGTAGATTCACACTGGCTATGAAAAAATATGGATATTCACTGAGCAATTAAGATCATACTCTATTTCTGAAGAGAAGGATGGTAAGATCACTTGTCTTATCATCTATGTTGACGACATAGTGATTACAGGGGATGATGAGTTTGAGATTAAGGAGTTTAAGAAAAATCTGTTCGAAATGAAGGACTTGGGGATACTTAAATATTTTCTTGGTATCGAGGTGATGAGATCGAAGATTGGCATCCACATATCGTAGAGGAAGTACACACTTGATCTATTAGCAGAGATGGGATTATTGGAGAGCCGACCTGTTGATTGCCCCATGATACCTAACCATGGACTCAGGATAGTTGATGGAGCTGAGGCTGCAGATAGGGAGAGATATCAGCATCTTGTAGGAAAGTTGATATACCTCTCATATACCAGACTGGATATAGCTTATGCAGTGAGTGTAGTGAGTCAGTTCATGCACATGCCACAGAAGGAACATATGGAGGCTGCCTTGAGGATTGTCAGGTATCTCAATGGTACTCCAGATACTGGGGTGACATTCAGGAGACATGGACATTTGAGACTGGAAGCATATACTGCTGCAGACTGGGCCGACAATCCAATTGACCGGAGATCCACTGCCAATTATTTTACCTTCATTGGGGGTAAGTTGATGACTTGGAGGAGTAAAAAACAGAAAATGGTTGCACTATCGAGCACCAAAGCTGAGTTCAGAGGGATTGCTAGGGGTTTGACAGAGATACTATGGTTGAGAAAGCTGTTGACTGAACATGGTTTTCCACCTAATCAACCATGCCCTTTGAGATGTGATAACAAAGCTGCAATGCATATTTCAGAGAATCCGATCCAGCATGATCGGACAAAGCATGTGGAGATAGATCGTCATTTTATTAAAGAGAAGTTGGAAGACAAGATCATCACCCTTCCTTTGGTGAGATTTGAGGATCAACTAGCTGACATATTGACTAAGGCTGTGGCAGGACAAGATTTTCGAGAGATTGTATCCAAATTGGGTATTGGACATCCCAATGCTCAACTTGAGGGGAAGTTTTAGCTAGAGATATTTATGGGAAGGATTGAAAGTCAATCATTCCCTTATTTTTTGGGATTTGAATTCATTGAATCCCGAAATTGATTAGCCTACCTTGATTGGCTGGTTGGAATGTCTATATAATGTAACTCATTGTACTCATTACATACGAGAAACAAATACAAAGGAAGCTCCTCTCGTGGATGTAGGTAATTGCCGAACCACGTAAATTCGTGTGTTGATTTCTTCAATTCTTCAGAATCCATATCAACATTTAATCCTTACCAACCAAAGTAAACATAAAAATTACTTCCGTACAAACTATTTAAAACCAGATTATACTAAACCACCTGAAAAAAACAGAGTACGAACATCATTCCCAAACCACCAGTTCAAATCCAAAGTTCCTAACACAACAAAAGTTAATAACCACAACAGCGTACAATTTAAAAAGCCTGAATTCCCAAATATCACTTTCCCTTGGTAGATGTAGCCTCGTTCCATGATTGATTTGGTCGACCAGATAGTTTAGCCACTCTTCACGGACTTCATCCTCAAAAAACATCCACATTTGACGGGCAGAAACGTTGTCAAGGAGGTGTGTTACGATAGTAGTCTGAGTCCATACGTTAAACTAGGTGTATGGCCTCAGTTCCTCCATTAAACGCCTTGCAATATCCAAAGGTGGATCAACAGAAGTATGGAGTGGATGGACAAAAGTCCTGATCTCGGAGTAGCACCGTGTCTTTTCATCCTCTGCGGGCCTAAGACGTTTTCCTTTGTTCCCCCTTGCCCTAGAAATTGCTTCCACACCTTCATCGTTACCTCTCATCTCATCATCCTCATCTATAGATTTTGAGCCTTCGGTCTCACTAATGTCACCCGAGTCTCTTGCGTACCCACCCGTCGCCCTATCCTTACCAAATATTTCACACCAATTTTCATATAGAGGAAATGGTTTTCCCCTAAGTAACTTGAAGTCAGGATTTGCCTACAAACACAATAGAATACCAAATGCTAGAAGCATAATTAAACTAAAAACATAACAAAATCATATAATCTTACCCTGATAATGCCATCCCAGGTTGATTCATCCTCCACCACCACCTAATGAGTAGTCGGGTCTACTGACACCCCGCTCATGCCCATGAAGTCTGAGAGAAGATCATATGTCTTCTTCCACACGTGAAGTTTAGATTTCACGTGCGGAACAGCCTTAATTGTGCTCCCTCTCACCTTTCAGGCTATCTTTTCAGCACATAAAATAAGGAATCCGGGTTTGAAGCATCCTTGGCTCTGCATTCCTTCTTGGACCAGCTGTTTGGCGGCATCAATCAATGCTTGCTCCTCAGATTTTAGCCACACCTTCTTCTTCTCCTTTTTCTTTCTGCCACCACTCCCTCCGTCCTCACTTGCACTGTTAACCTTGCATCCCGGGGCTTTTGTAGGACTTTTCCTTTGCTGCCCCCATCCTCCTCTAAAGGGACCTCTGCGACAGCAGTGTATTCTGCCCTTAAGTCCAACGGGTCTCCAAAGGTGTTGGCATTTGATCTGGTGCGCCTACCAAGCATGTACGGCGAATCATTTCTAACCTCCGAAGGAGAACTCCGACATATGTCCATAGGAGAAGTTACCAAAGGTGATTTGTCTGAGGCAGTAGCTTTCCCTTTTCCCCTCGGTGTCTTGAAGCTATCCTTCTTCATCTGCAATACAAAACGTCTTACTGGAACAGAAACATAAAACATAAAACACAAAACATCTTACGGGAACAAAAACATAAAGCATACAAAACGTCTTACTGAAACATAAACATAGCTTACAGGAACAGAAACAAAAACGGAAATTGGACAAAGGTAACAAAATTATGCATAAAACAACTCACTTAAATTTAAACAAAATTAAGCATAATGGGAGTTCTTCAATGGCCACGGGAATTGGAACAGCAACTGAAACTCACTGAACATAATTAAGCCCAACCTTATGAAACTCATCGAACAAAATTATGCAAAGAATGAACGAAATTATGAATTGAGTTAAGAACGAAGGTTCATATTTTCATTGAAAATTTTAAGAAAATGGAACTCAAAGTGTGTAAACGTGTGAGATTTACCTTAAACGAGCCTTCAAATGTTGATGAAAAGGTTGGAATTGCGTCGGATTTTCACGATAGAATACTAGGGTTCTTCAATGGTATTCAATTTTTTCGTCGAGTCTGGAGATATAAACGAGAGGACGTTTTGTTGGAGGGAGAGATGTTTTCGTTTTATTTTATGCGTCTGCTTCAGTGGAAAAGAGTGTTTTGGTCATTTCCATGTCAAGCAAATGGCTAACTCTCGTAATCACACCTATTTCCGGGAATGAAGATAGTGCTTCCAATCAAAAAGAGGGGAAAAACGGGGATTCGAGACGTTTGATAAAAAATAATGCTCGAAATTAGCATCTCAGTAAATAATCTTCGAAGTTTGATTACGGTAGTTACGGAGGGCTATAACTACCGTAATCAACCCGAATCTTATGTAGTAAACGGGCCCTAATGATTGGTGGGAATCATCAGTAGAGATTGTGCGACTGGAGCTTAGAGCAATTTTTTTTGTAGGATATATTGTCATTATATTATAATTTGATGTACAAATTGTACAAATCGGGCCTATTTACAGTTCAGCCCATCTCCCAAGCAACATTATGCCTACATTTCTAAAAATGCCATGTCACTTTTCTCGCTTCATCCATCGTTTAGATCAAGATTCCCAATCGTTCTTTGAGTTGGAGAAATTGATTGGGGTGATGAACATGAGGTCTTCGAGTCGGTTACGGACCAAACAAATGAGTTGAATGGTCCTGATGATGATGATGTTTCTATTGACGAGGACATCGATGAAGGCGCATTATGTGTTGTCCACCCTCTCACAGAGAGGGACAAGAAGAAAGGGAAGATTGTTGTGGTGGCTCCAAGATTGCGAACATCGAGTTCATGAACGAGATCAGATTCCACCTATCAAATCTTACTGCAAATGCCAAATTTCGTTGATCTTGAGTATCCTAACGTGCCAGCTTTACTTCATATTTTCCAATATTGCTAACCAGGAATCTCCACATATCCTGAACATATACTCGTAAAACAAAATGAGATAAGATATTCTCCGACTCCACTAGATCATTATTTTCCCACTCAAACAAGGGCCTCATCCAACTCCATTTCCAGTCTCACCTCTTTTCTACCTGAAGACACAAGATTTAACACATACACACATAAACACAAGAGATTACGTGGTTCGACTATGCCTACATCCACGAGAGAAATTGTTCTTGGTATTATTATTCACTTCTCCTTCTTACGATACACAATGTTGCCTTTTCAATATATAGGCAAAATGGTACACTAAATCCCGGATTTGGGGGAGGGATTTGACACCAAATCCTTCCATATCCATAAAGCGGCTGACATGCTCTGGCATTTATGGTAGCCAACATGGTGGCATTTATGGTGGCTAACACTCCCCTCAAGTTGAGTATTGGGATGCCCAATACCCAACTTGTACATAGTCTCATGAAAGACTCGTCCAGCTACGGCCTTCATCAATACATCGGCCAACTGGTTTTCGAATTTCACATACGGTAGTGTGATAACTCCATTCTCGAGCTTCTCCTTTATAAAATGTCGATCTATCTCAATGTGTTTGGTTCGATCATATTGAACCGGATTCTCAAAAATTTGTATCGCAGCCTTATTATCACATCTCAACGGGCAAGGTGAATCTGTCAGAAAGCCTAGTTCACCCATCAGTGTTCTCAACCACAAGATTTCTATCACCCCTCGGGCTATACCTCTAAACTCTGCCTCCGCACTGGATAGAGCCACCACCTTCTATTTCTTGCTCTGCCACGCCACCAAGTTTCCCTCAATGAACATAAGATACCCAGAAGTTGATTTTCGATCAACAGGGTTTCCAGCCCAGTCTGCATCAGTATAGGCTTCCATTCGTAGGTGTCCATTCCGTCTAAACATCAAGCCAGTGTCTATTGTTCCGTTCAAGTACCTTACGATTCTAAGTGCTGCATCCAGATGATCCTTTTGTGGTTTGTGCATAATTTGACTTACCACACCAACTGCATATGAGATATCAGGTCCAGTGTGGGAGAGGTAGATCAGTTTCCCCACTAGGTGTTGGTATCGCCCACGATTAGCTTCTGGGGCACCATCCACCATCTTTAGTCCGTTATTCGGCACCATGGGAGTATCTATCGGTTTTCTTTCCAACAACCCTATTTCAGCTAGCAGATCCAGTACATACTTTCTCTGGGAAACATGAATTCCGAACTTTGATCTCATGACTTTTATTCCTAAAAAATACTTCAGCATACCCAAATCTTTCATCTCAAATTCGGTGAACAAACTCCTTTTCAAAGCATCAACTTCAACTTTGTCATTTCCGGATATAATCATATCGTCTACATAAATAAACAAACACGTCACCTTCCCACCCCTTCTCTTCGTAAAGAGAGTATGGTCAGAGTTGCTCTTTGAATACCCCAACTTTTTCATCACTATTGTGAACCTTCCAAACCAAACACATGGAGATTGCTTCAGCCCATACAATGCCCGCTTCAGTCTACAGACTTCTCAGGCCAAAACTCACAGAGAACCCAGGTGGTCCCTCCATATACACTTCTTCTGCTAAGTCACCGTGCAGAAAAGCATTCTTTACATCCAGCTGATATAGGGGCCAATCATAATTTGCTGTAACAGAAAAGAGTATCCTGATAGTGTCAATTTTTGCCACCGAAGAGAAAGTCTCAAAGTAGTCCACTCCATACGTCTGTGTATACCCTTTAGCCACTAATTTCTCCTTATATCTTTCAATAGACCCATCCGCCTTCCTCTTGATAGTATCGACCTAGTTGCATCCCACAGGTTTCTTTCCATTTGGTAATTTCACTTTATCCCACGTTTGTTTTTTCTTAAAGCATCCATCTTCATATTCATTGCATTCTTCCATTCAGGTCTCAATAATGCCTCATCAGTATTCCTCGGAATATCTTCATTATATAGAGATGTCAAGAAAGCCTTCGCTGAAACTGATTCCCTCCCCCAGAATAGATTTGCCATAGGATATCTCTGAGAGCTAGGAATATGGTCTGGAGAGTATTTCTTTGCTATGATACCCAGCGTGCTCCGGGGTGGGAGGACACGTGTCGGCTGCACCGGGGTAGAAATATCTGCTATAGGCTGCACAGAAGGCGTAGAAATATCTGGATTGTCAAAATAAGTAATAACAGAATCAGGTACAATTACCTTAATATTCGGAGAGAGAGATTCATCCTGGGAGGCGTACTGAGACGGCGGGGGTTGTGAATCAGGGCCTGGAACATGTACAGGAGCATACGAAATCCAATCGAGTGTGTTGCGTCTCCCAGTCTCCCCCTGACCACGAGATTGGGAGGTCTGATAATAGAACTCTGTTTCCACAAAATCACAATGGAGTGTGGTATAGACTTGTCGTGACACCGGATCAAAGCACCTGTATCCTTTCTGATGTACCCCATAGCCGACAAAAATACACTTAATAGCACACGCCTCAAAATTAGTTCGATGCACTTTCGGAACATGAACAAAAACAGAACATCCAAAAACCCGGGGTAAAATAGTGAGATATGAAGGTAAACGAAAAAATGAGGAAAGGGTTTGAACGGGGGGTTTCAATTGTAACACACTCGTAGGAAGGCGATTCATAAGATAAGTAGTCGTGGCGACAGCTTCAGGCCAAAAATCAGTGGGCACACTAGAGTCAAACATAAGAGCTCTCGCAATTTCTAACAAAACCCAATTTTTCCGCTCAGCCACCCCCATTTTATTATGGGGTATAAGGGCAGGTAGTTTGGTGGATGGGGCCTTGTATTCCCCTCTGTTGCCCGCCCCATCGGCACTCTCTGCGAATGTGGCCTTGTATTCCACAATTGTCACAAAATCGAGTCTCGCAAGGCCGATATGATGGGAAGTTTCTTCTTTCTGATTTTGGCTGACTATTCTGATATGGTGGAGTGTATTGCGGTGGCTGCTGGCACGGCACGGTGGTCTGCGGAGGATGGTGGTGCGGTGGCTCAGATCTAAGCCAGTATGGGTTTCGTCTAGGTTCAATGGGCCCTCAATTTCCTGCTCCGTAGTGGGTCTTGCCCGTTTCACTGTTCGACCCGTCCCTGCTGTGGAATTGGGTCAGTTGACCCGACTACCAACCCTTTCCCCGAGCTCGACCCGTGGTGGATGATGAGGCCTGACCTGGATCCCATTGGGTTTTGACCCGGTCCGTCGTTCTGACCCGCGGGTCCGAGGATGTTTTGGCGAGCTGCTTCATGCCGGATTGTTGCATACGCACAATCCACATCTGGTAATTCCTTCTCTTTCAGTATATCCCTGATTATAGCGCTGAACACTCCGTCTAGCCCGTGTAAGAATTTGAACAGTCTATGTTCTTTCGACAATTTCTTGTACAATATGATGTCCTTGGGGTCTTTTATCGGATTGGGGCATCGTCTTTCGACCTCCATCCACAGATTTCTACTCAAACTGTAATAGTCTTCAATCGTTGACTGATCCTGTGATAAACTGTCGGCTTTTTTGGTGAGATCATAGATTTGCAGATTATCTTCTCCAGATAGGAAGGTTTTGATGAGTCCCTTCCATAATTCACGAGAATTTGGAAAATTTAAGTATTGTCGTCCCAGGCCCTGCTCCATATTGTTGGTGATCCAATCATATACCTGAAGGTCTTTTTCCCACCAGGATTGATAGCCTGGTTCCCCTTCCTTGGGTGGTTCCGGTTCTCCTGTAATGTGCTCTATTCGCCCACGTCCACCAGTGGCGGTTTCCATGCGATGACGCCATATAGAGTAGCTCTGGTTATCCAGAACCTCTGCCAGTTTCACATCCCCTTGATTGCTACTTTTTGCTCCACCATTACTTGTGACTAATTGAGTATTTTTTTTCTAGCAGGATCGTTGCAAGTTGCTCGCCGAGGACCTTCATTGCCTCGGCTAGAGCGGCTGCTGTTTCTGCCATTGCACTGGCACACACCTCTTCCTACTGGTAGATGATGACACCGGGAATAGAACCTCGCTCTGATACCATGAACACACAAGATTTAACACATACACACACAAACACAAGAGATTACGTGGTTCGGCTATGCTTACGTCCATTAGATAAATTGTTCTTGGTGTTATTATTCACTTCTCCTTCTTACGATACACAATGTTGCCTTTTCAATATATAGGCAAAATGGTACACTAAATCCCGGATTTGGGGGAAGGATTTGACACCAAATCCTTCCATATCCATAAAGCGGCTGGCATGCCATTTATGGTAGCCAACATGGTGGCATTTATGCTGGCTAACATTATGACGGCTAACACTTCCCATTGCTCATGTCGTGCCACACTCTCTCCCTTAATTGTATCTATCCTCATCAATCTATCGCATGACTCCTGCAATGTACACCCACCCTCCTGTCCATATGTCCTCCCAAAACCTTATTTTTTCACCATTCCATAACTATAGCTTCATAATATCTAAGAACCACTCCTCAGATGTAATATTTGTCACACATTTCCACCACCATGATTCTTTCATACCCCTCACCCCACCTCTACTCGCTCCTCTATCTCCATCTAACCCCTCTGTCTCCATTTCCCTCCACATTCTACCATAATTACATCACCCCTCCTCACATATCTGGATTGCACTACCTTCTTCCACGACTCTTCTTTTTCATCTAACAATCTCCTCGCCCACTTTTCGAATAAGATCTATTTATATCTTCAAGTCTCTTAATTCCTAAACCTCCCATATTCTTGGATTGACAGATCCTATCCCACAACACCCAAGTCACTCTTTTTTTCTCATTTCTCCCTCTCCCAAAAAAGTTCTACGGATTGATTCTAGTTTTTCTATGACTTGTTCTGGTGCTATGAACATTGAAAAGAAGTATGTAGGCAGTCAGGATAAAATAGAATTTATAAGCAAAAGTTGACCAGCAATTGAGAGGTTTCTCTTTCCCCATTCTCCCAACACTTTTTGAAAGTTATTTATCATCGGATTCCACATTTCCACTCTACTCTCCCTTCCCCTACTGACAGACCCAAGTACACAAACGAAATCTTTCCAACCTTACAATTCTTATAATCTGCCATCTTTGTCAGAACTTCATTCTGCATGTTTACGCCCATCAAACTTCTCTTCTGGTAATTTATCTTCAAACTAGATACCAACTGGAAGCATCTTAACATAACCTTTAACCCTTCATATTGGACCATGTTCGTTCCCAAACTAAAATCTCATCATCAGCGAACTGGAGATGTGATATTTTAACTTTGTTATATCCCATTTCATCGGCTTTATCACCCTTCTTCTTCTGCTTTCTTCAACATATAATCTAACCCTTCACTAATAATTAAGAAGTGGAACGGTGATAGCAGATCACCCTGCCTCAACCCTCTTTGTGGCACAGACTCACTTGAAGGACTACTATTTACTAATACTGATGTCGAGGGAGAAGTTAATCATTACTGATCCATCTCCTACCTGTTAGTTGAGTATATTTGGGAAGATTTGATTTAGTCAAATCTTCCCCTGATTTCCCGGGATTGACTTACCATAATCCCAGGATTGTAGCTAATCATGGAGTCTCGTGTAGTACCTATAAAAGGGGTAAAATATGTATGATGTAAAGAGAGAAAAAATACAAAAAGGAAGAAATACAGTCCGAAGGATACCCAATCCTTCCGTGGAGTAGGGATTTTTCCCGAACCACGTAAATCTCGTGTTCTTGTGTGTGTGTGAGTTCGGATCCTCGGTTCTTCACTACCTTTCATTGGAATCCAAGATTCTCAGACATGTTTTCCAAAAATTGTCACCTTACCTAGTCATGTGCTTTCTCAAAATCTAACTTCAGTATCAAAACCTCCTCTTTCGTATTTATGGCCTCATTCGCCGTCTCAGCCGCACATATGATGCCATGTAGTATTTGTATTCTTCGAAAGAAATGCAGTCTGAGTCACTGAGATGACATTCTCCCGAACCTCACTCATCCTTCTAGCAACTAGTTTAGCAATGTACATATTCCCCACTAGTGTAATAAGCTTGTAATCCCTGCATGTTGTGGGAAGTTTGTTTTTGCTATCAGAGTTATGTGAGTCATATTACCACCTCTCACAATTATGCTATTCCCATGAAACTCCTGCACAATTTGAACTCTCCTCCTTCATACTTGGCAGAAATTTCGGTACCTGGTTTTTTAATATATATTTTTATTTTTTTACATAACCTAAAAATTGTCGATTACCGTCGGTAACAGCTTATATATATATATATTATATTATATATTATAATTTATTATATTATATTCGGTATTACTGTCTGTATACCGACAATAATATCATTACCGACCGAACATTGGCCGGTAAACCTAAACCGCTACTGTTATCGTTATCGACCAATGTTTGGTAATCAGTATACTGATACTACTTGATAGGCCTAGACCAGCCCGTCAACCTTGTCATCCAAGGACAGGTTGATGACTACGAGGTTGGAAGAAGCTGGATGAGGGTCAAAATTGTTTTGGATAACTTTGAAGTTTGTTGTTGTTGTCCTTTTCAGTTCCGGCTACTGTGCATATGTCCGGCATATCATCAGGTACGGTTGGTTACAGGGGTTCCTCCATAATCTGTCTTCACCATTGCTCAAAAATTGCGGAGTCTCAAGATTCTGGGTCGTGGCCGTATTTCACGTTTTTTTCTCCCACAAGGTAAAGTGTTAGGGGGAATTTAGTCATTTCAAAAAATCATTTATTGTTTTTTTAATTGATATATATATATCAAATTTAAAGGTTTGCAATATTAACAGAATTAACATCCTTCTTCTTCGTATCCTACAACCGTGCAATCAGAGCAAATGCACAATCAGAGCATGACAAGGATGGGAATCCGATGGGTCATTCAACCAAACTTCGATGGAAGCAAAAATGGTAATTTTCTTCATGGCCTATAATTTGTACCAAAATCATAGTTGGAATTGGATTGTGTGAATTGTATCTTCAATTTTTCGATCTTCACCGTGGAATTGTTTTTGATTCCTCTTTTCCATATCCGCAAGACAGTCGCAGCCCATATCGGCGACCAGAGACTTATCATGATGGCACTCGTTTATTGCGCAGCGAAATTAGCTTCAGAAGGACCTCTTGTCGCAACATTTTGGATCTTCAACCACCACAGTAATGTGTCCCATGTCACCTTCGCCTGCGAACATTCAAAAAATACATGCTCATTTGTTTCTTGATACTGTGAACATAGGTTGCATAGTATTGATTGTTGATCTATGATATTTCTAATTTCAAGATTCTTCTTTGTGGTAGCCTATTCTGCTTCATCCTCCATGTGTGAATTGCGACCTGGACAGGTATGTGCACATTCCACAAACAATTTGAAAATCATGTATGTCTATTAAACACCGAATTTTGAACAGTATCATAACTCTACTAAGTCCAATAAAACCAAATCAAACCAAACATACCAAGTAAATCCCGCCCTTAGGCAGGGTCTGGGGAGGGTAAGATGTACGCAGTCATACTCTCATCCCTCAACAGGATGGGAAGATTATTTTCGTGAAGACCTCCAACTCAAAAAAAGATTAAAAAAATAAAAAAATAAACAAAAATAAAAATAAAAATAAAAATAAAAATAAATAAATAAATAAATAAATAAAAAATAAAATAAAATAGAAAAATAACAAATAAAAATAACAATAAAAGAAAAGCAAAAATAAGTGAAATAACTACTTACCCCATTACTAAGTCCAATAACAATTAAGTAATTGTCTATTTTATTCCACATACATTTAGTTTTTTTTGATAGGTACATACGATTAGTTTATAATGTATATCACGAAATAGATAATAAACGGTTAACAGTCCCATTGTATAAAATGGATTAAAGACAATAGGGACGATGAACTGAACGTGAGATCAAGAGAAGAATAAATAATTCTTAATATTAAATTTTAAAATTCTAAAAATAGTCCTAATTATTTATTTCCGGTCTAAAGATCAATTTAGAATATATTTGAAACAATATCACAATTTTGGCAATTATTCTAATTTTTTTATAGCATGTGTTCTATTACACGATAAAAATTACCAAAAGAAAAAAAAAACTTGCACTATACAGGAAGAGTTAAGGGGTGTTTGTAAGTTATTGTGCTTATGTAGAAGTTGCTTTTCAGAAGATATTATGGAAAAATGAACTTTCATTAAAAAACTGAAAAGTGTTTACAAAATGTCTAAAATTTAATATTTTAAATATTTACAAAAATATCATCGCCAAAAGCAACCCTAGAGATGTTTCTGAGTTTTAGGTTTTTTTTTGACTTCTCCACCGCAAAAGCCAAAAGTCAAACAGCAAAAGCTTAATTCGCAAACACTGTAAACTGACTTTTCAACTGTTAAAAGCCAAAACATACTTTTAGAAGATGTTACAAACAACCACTCATAATTATACTTTGGCTTAGGCTACACTATACAACTTTTTTTTAGCAAGTCAATTATTGAAAGCTGTACTTTTAAGTGAGGAGACGTGCAAATTAAAATAATCGCTCTAGCATTATGTGCAGCATTAAATATATAGGGTTTGGCATGCTTGGAGTTTGAAAGTTCAGGCAGCTGGATTGGATGGACACAGATTTTTTAGACTTGTTTTTCCAAAAATATTATTCAAAGATCTCGCATAAGTGGCTGAGAATCGCCGCTCACATCTAACTTTTAGACTCACATCACACTTACTGCTTGTCGTGTGTATGTGTATGAGTGCAAAAGAAGCCATATATTGGGGAATATTGCTAGGTGTACATAAATGTTATGAGTAAAATTTAATTTTTCTTTTTGTGGTTTATCCAAAATTTAATTTATCCCAACGCGATTTTAATAATGCAATTTACATCATTGTGGTTTGACAAATATGTAATTTCCCCTGCGTAAATTTTACTTCAGGAATTGAGAGTGAACTAAACAAAAATTAGTGAAGTTCATGAAGTTGGCATGAGTAGCTGGGGCCTGCCGTAACGTGGAAGTTGTAGATGTAGATTGAAGGCAAGTCTTAATCCATTGTGTGAACCTTTCACAGTAAACCAAGTTCTTGTTTTCCAATCCCTTATCGGAATATAATGAGTTGCCTGCTCATTGCTTTCAATCCTATTCTATTCATCACTTGAACTTATATGTTCGGGTAAACCAAGTCTTTTGTTGCCTACTTGACCAACAGTCCATCACCTTCATCCTTTTGGAATCCAATTCTTATTTTCCAATCCCAGTTTTACTCCAAGAATTCTTATATTACAGTGACCTGCAATATCTCTATCCAATCCTGTTTTAATCCAAGAATTCTATCCTATCCATTTCTCATTAATCAAAAATGTGTCAAACCTACTCATTGCTTTCAGCGAGGATAAGTACGAGTGTACTTTCTGCGGGCCATAGGAAAATCAATCAGTTGCAGATCAATGACTAATTAATAAAAAATTCTTACTTCTGTGGAACCAGTACTTCGTCCATCTCCTATACGTCACACAACATTTTCATAGATTTTGACCAGCATACATACACCCTTTTAGATTTATGGACGGTTCTTTTTTCTTAGCTATGGGAATACACATTAATCATATGAGTCAACACTGTCTCACCATTCCAAAAACTAGGTATTCCCAAAAATCTTTCATTTTGCCCATTCAAAACTATCATTGATCCAGAGGTGCCATTGGACCCAGAATATGCCCATTCAAAACTATCATTGATCCACATACTTGCTACCATTTTGCTATCAAGGTAGTACTTTTTGTTTTTTTGGATACTTATGAAATCAATTCAATTTTGTCTCAAGATTGACTTTAATTTTCTTCTCCTTGTCAAGGTTCGAGAAGTCGGTGGGAGCACCCAGGACGTTGGGCGGTCGCGGGGGCGCCCAGCCGTCTGTTTTTTTTTAATTTAAAAAAATAAAAAAAAATTATAAAAAAATAAAATAATTCAATCTGAATGGTACTAAATTAAAAATTATCAATATATCAAATTCTAATATTTTTAAAAAAATAGAGATTACGTTCTTTATCCACGTTCCTATTATTCGACAGAATTATCTCTACTAGTACTGGCATAATCACCATCTAATTGATTATCCTCAATCAATAGTGGCTCAATCTCAGAATCAGACTCAAACTCATCATCATTCACTT
>JAOYMZ010041941.1:0-15130 GCA_025802335.1 Pinguicula primuliflora | reverse complement strand
TTAAGTTGTTACAACATAAAATCTAGTACCCGAATTCATAAGATAGTGGAAAAGTGCATGTTTTGAGCTTAAATATTGGTGTTTAGGGAATGAAATGGACTAAAATGTAGCATGAAATAAGCCCTAATTAGGTGCTTATCAGGTGCCTTGTGGTCTTCTTTTCCAGAAAAGGGTGCAGTCTGAGTTACTTTGGGAAATCCACATCGCCGCATGGCCAGGGTGAATCGTCCAAACCAAGCCCTTGGAGACTGTTACAGTCCATAGAGCGCTTTTCTCAATCTGCATCCTTCAGTGGGTCGAAATAAATGTGAAAATCCGGGTGGGCTCTCCATATATACTTCCTCCTCTAGATCTCCATGGAGGAAGGTATTCTTCACATCAAATTGGTGAAGTGGTCAGTCCCTGTTAGCTGCAATAGAAAACAACACACAGAAAATATCTATCTTAGCCACAGGTGAGAAGGTCTCCGAGTAATCAATCCCATAAGTCGGGTTATATCCTTTAGCCACTAGTCTTGCTTTGAATCACTCCACTGTTCCATCAACCTTTCTTTTGATTGTATAAATCCACCTACACCCAAATGGATGCTTCCCATCAAATATTTTACACATCTCCCAAGTATGATCCTTTTTAGAGCCTCCATTTCAGTTTTCATTGCTCTCCTCCACTCAGGTATGCTCAAGGTATCTTTTACACTTCTAGGTATCTCTTTTTGATATAAAGCCACAATAAATGCTTTGGCAGCTATGGTGAAGCTCCCCTTGAACAAATTAGCCACTGGATATCGCATGGATCCTAGGACATGATCAGCAATATACCTTCGAGTTACCATTCCCCTAGTCGATCTTTCAGGTAGTACACGAACCCATTGAGAATTTGCATAATCATTAGATACAGATACATAATCCTGGATTAAAGGTTAAGTAGGAGGAGTACTTACCGACATATCTAGAGAAGGAGGGGTCGAAGTCACACGAGACCTCCAGACTATATTACGCGCATCAGTGATGATGAGGCTAAGGAAGGAACATGCGACAGTGGTTTCGAGGACACGAGTGGCTCGTTCTGAGGATTATCCCAATAGAAGGCAAGCTTATCTAGTCTAGTGGATATCGTACTGTCTCCCCCTGGCCACTAGACGGAGAAGTACTGCTGAAATAGAATTCATTCTCAATAAAATCACAGTGAACCATAGTAAACAAACTCTTCGTCAATGGATCATAACACCTATATCCGTTATAATGCAGTCCATATCCAACAAACACTCATTTCATGGAGTAAGGATCAAACTTCGTACGATTCACCTTCGGAATATGAACAAAGACAGAGCATCCAAATACATGAGGATCCAGGGTGAGATAAGGGGGCACCTTGGTATGAGATGATAAGGCCTGGAGTGGTGTGGCAAGCTCTAGGACTTTAGTAGGGAGACGATTGACTAGGTAAGTTGCAGTGGCCACAGCTTCAGGCTAGTAGATGGACGGAACACTTGAATCTAGCATGAGAGCCCTCGTAATCTCAAGTAGAAATCTATTCTTCCTTTCTGTTACCCCATTTTGTCAGGGCTATGGGGCAAGTTGTCTAATGAATCAGTCCCTTATCCGAGCAAAATATGGACATCTTAGAATTCACAAATTCTCCTCCGTTGTCTGATCGTAGAATCTTAATGGGCATATCAAATTGAGTGGCAATCATATAATAGAACTCAACAAATTTCGTCACAACATCCGACTTATTCTTCAAAAAATATATCCAAGTCATACAGGTGCAATCATCAATAAATAAAACAAAGTACTTCAATCTAAAACCTCCAACAACTGAGGCAGGACCCAAACATCAGAATGAATAATATTATCTCTTAATATGCTCTAGTCTGCCACACATATACAAGACTATCAGAATGTCGCCAGATAGTCCACATTCCAGTAACATTCTCTCTTAATATGCTCTAGTCTGCCACACTCGTTGCATCTCTGTCAGAAGGATGAAGTGGTGGTCGAATTGGCCCCTTCTGAACGGTGACCGCCCTGAAATTGGTTGTTTTTGGGGCAACGATGTGGATACAGACAGTTTTGTGGATTCGAGTCCGCATGTTTGGGACGATTTTGGGTCACTAGGTTGGTATGTCCGGGTCGGGCTCCTACCAACCCGCTGAAGTTCGCCCCGCCTATATCTAGAGTCGACCCGTGGAGCACCATTTCTAGATGGGTCACAGTAATTGGGCCCGATGATGAATTTGTATTTTGGGCTGTCTAAGTTATGAGGCTGGAGCCCAAATCCTAAATTCTGAGGCCCACTTTTTGAGTTCGCCGCCAGTGAGAGAATCACCCGACATGCAGCTTCAAACCGCAACATTGCATATGCTTCATCCATCCCGGGAAGGGGGTTTTCCTTCAGTATATCCCTAACAATTAGATCAAACACCTTATCCAGCCCTAACATAAACGTAAACAATCGGTCCTCCGATTGAATTCAGTTATATTTGACAATATCCTCGTCATGTTTCACCGGATTCAGCCTTCTCCGGTCAATTTCCATCCATAAATTATTTGACAGACTATAGTATTCCTTCAATATAGATTGGTTCTGCACTAACCTCCCAGCTTTCGTCTTCAAATTGAAGATTTGTGGGCTATCCTCCCCGGCTTTGAATGTTCTGGCCAATGTTCTCCATAATAATTCTGATATCGGAAAATGAATGTATCGTCGGACAATACTTCATTCCATATTGTTCGTCAACCACGAGAAGACTTGTAAGTCTTTCTTCTGCCATGCCTTATACCTGGGATCAATTTCTGTTGGAGGTTTTTCTGTAAGAATCTCATAGCGATCTCGGCCCCCGATCGCTACTTCCATCAATCGGGCCCACAATATGTAATTATTGTTGTCAAGTTTGACATCAATTTGAACATCAGGTTGATTCTCCTCGTTGGATGATAATCCTGACAGTTGTTCCATAATATTTGCTATCTGTTTGGAGAGAACCTTGGTGGCTTCTGTAATGGTTGCCGCCGGATCTCCCATGCTTCACGGTCAGTCGAAAAAAATGATTATACGGTAGATGACGAGATTAGTTGAGACATAAACTCTAGCTCTGATACTATAAAGTAATTGAAAGATATGAATTTACGTGTTTCGGCATAAGCCATGGAAAAAAGGCAATCCCAACAAATTTCTTCTTATCTCCTAATCTTTTCCTTTCCAACAAGAAATAGGTTCTTCCAATTCGGGAAATACTCTCTTCTCCATGGACCCGTTCATTCCATGCCTAAACCTCACATGAAGAAGTTGAAGGAACAATATTATTCCGGTTCAGTGCATCACCGTTTGACATCCTCTTGCTTCCGGAAGGCAAATATTGAGGTTGTATTTGTTGCCTAAATTATAACGTTGTGTTCATTTCTTTTCTTCATTATCGATCACCCATTTACTTTGGTGAATCCTGTTAGGAATTTTGGTTAGGCTATATATTTTGATAAGGGGGTTAGGATCTATTCCTCCTCTTTTCATGGTTGCCGAAGTCCACATTGCTGTTGCTTTGCTAATCTTCTTAGTCAGCCGGTTGTATCCGTTGAATTGTTAGGTTTTTTGTTTGTCTACTAAGTTTGGTGCTTTTGGTTTATGTTGTTTGTTTTGTGTACTCGTATTGCATTCTCCATGTGTACATGAGGCAGATTCATGTGTACATTTGAGGCATGATTTGGCTTTCTCCATTGCTGATTTTCCCTTTAGGGATGACATGCTTCTTGCATGATGTTAAACGAATGAGTTCAGTGATCATGTCGCTTATGTGACGGTTGTTTTCTGACTTATGTTTCAAAATATTGCAGGTTAATGGAATGTTTCCAAGAGAACTACTTCATAATGAACTAAATGCGTATAATTGTATAATTATCTCCTTTTTTTTTCAGAGTTTTTTTTGTATTGATTTCCTTTTTTTTTTTTTATTTATTACCTTTAAGATGTTTTTTATATTGTTTTCCAGTCGAAAGGGTATGTTCTTTATTTTATAGTGTTTACATTATTTAATTAAATGTTTGTTGTTCTTTTTCACATTTTTTCAAAATGTTGAGTTACTTTAGTTTGTTTGCTAATCTCACATGGAATAACCTATCACCCCTTTGGAGATTTGAAGGATGAAAAACTAATGGAAGTTTAGACTGGAAGAACCGATTGATAATTGCAGTCGGTGCGACAATGGGCCCGTCTTACACCGAAAGTTGCAAGTTTCATTTCTGCAAGTTGTAATTCTAGCATATGTGCTTTTACCTTGCATATTACTTACGTTATGTTCATGTCTGATCTTCTCAACAGTACCTAATGCCAAATTTTCATCTGCTGATATGATCTTCATATTTATATGCAAAGGCATGGATGCTCATGAAATTGAAAAAATCGATCGTATCACATCCAAATAGCGTATTGGATACCTTAATTGTATAATTTTATACGTTAATTGTGCTACTTATGAATTTGAGATGTTGAGATTTGTAGCATTTTTTTCATAGCCTTTGTTTTCTTCCAAATAGCTGGTATTTCATTCAAGTTTTTGCTTCTTGCATGTTCATGAATTTTGTAGGAGAGATTTGGCTACTTGATAGGATCATCAACAAAGATCTCATCGTCTATAAAAGGAGTTTGGCATGACAACGACAATTAAGAAGGATCCAGCTACAATCAAGGAAAGAAGTTGCCAAATTACCCAAGATTATCTAGCCGTTGGAAGAAGATTTGTAACAGTTACATTGATTAGCCATTGCTTATAAATAGTTGTAATCTTTGTTAAGAAAACCACTCTTTTGGAATTCAATACAAGTGTTCTTATTTCTGGTTTAGTTATCTCTGTTACATAGAGTTCAATTCTCTCCTAGTCAACGAGTTTCAACAAGCTTCTTTCGTGATCATCTCCTTCATGAATAGGTCGAAAGGTGCAACCTCAATAGAGAAGTATCACAACCGTTGTATTCTCGTCCAGCAATGGATTCCACTGCTCCTTCGGTGTATTCTGGACTAGTGACCCGATCTCGTTCTCGGAATTGCATCAAATTGGTATCGGAACGTAAATTAGAGCTGCGGATCGCCTCGTCTGGAAACAAGATGTCGGATCTACAACTACAAGCTATACTACAGGCACTGGAGCAGTTGGGGCAGAGGTAGGATGTGTTCGAACAGCAGATGCTCTCACCCTATCACCATCACCCCAACGCCATTATCATCCCGGCCCGCTTCACTAGATAAATCCAAGAATTCGGGGGAAGTAGATCAAGATTTGGATCTTGACAAGGGCAAGACCAAAGGAGTAACGCTTGATCTGCCAGCAGACTGCTATCGCCCAATTGTGTGGATCTACGGACGGATCTGAAACAATCACAAGGTGACTCATCTGGGGTATCCATCGGTCTCTTTCGGGTATCAATCACGGCATGCCAGGGAATGAGCCTTGCAGCCACTATCTAATTTCCTAGCGGGTTTAACTCCGATCGGACCCAGTTCCTTAGTTCAGCATGCCCCACCATACCCACCTCCGACAACCGTGTACCCACCCATCTATACACCTGCGAGACCATATTCTTATCTGGCTACTCAATATTCAAATTCGGATACCCGCCCTTACAGGTATCCACATAATCAAAAAATTGAGATTGAAAAATTGTGCAAAGACTTGTTGGATCAAGGTTGGATTCGCCCAAGTAAATCTCCTTTTAGCTCTTCTATTTTGCTTAGTAAAAAATCTGATCACTTGGAGGTTATGTGTAGACTAACGTGCATTTAATAACATTACGGTTAAGGACAGATTTCCCATACCAGTGGTTGAAGAGCTATTAGATGAGTTGGGACATGTCAAGGTGTTCTCTAAACTTGATTCAAAGGCAGGTTATCATCAAATTCGCATGGTGCGGGGATCTATGGCCATGACAGCGTTTCAAACTCATCACGGTCATTATGAGTTCCTCATCATGCCATTTGGTTTGACTAATGCCCTGACAACGTTTCAAGTGCTCATGAACGAAATCTTCAACAGCTATCTCAGGAAGTTCATGCTTATTTTCTTTGACGACATTTTATTATATAGCAATTCTTTTGTTGATCATTTGGAACACTTGCGTCTCACCTTTCTTAAGCTGCAGGAACACCATCTGGTTGTTAAGCGATCGAAATGTGACTTTGGGGTGGAAGAGATTGCCTATCTCGGCCACATAATTTCGGTACGTGGTGTAGCTGCAAACCCCAGTAAGATAATTTCTATGCAGGATTGGCCCTGTCCAGGTTATATCACAAGTTTGCGTGCATTTTTAGGACTAACGGATTATTACAAGAGGTTCACCCACCATTATGGCAAGATTGTAGCACCCCTGACCAATTTGTTAAGGAAAAATTCATTCAAGTGGAGTACTGAGGCAGAGACGACATTTCTAGCTCTCCAGCATTCCTTATAATTTGCACCAGTATTAAAACTACCCAACTTGGATGAACCATTTATCATTGAATATGATGCATCTGGCACTGTTATAGGAGTTGTTTTAATGCAGCAAGAGCACCCCATTGCATACTATATCAAGAAGATGGCATACGAACATGAATTTATTGGATTGGCAAAATCCATCCAACATTAGCGATCATATTTGTGGGGCACTGAATTTGTCGTAAGAACATATCATCTCAGTCTTAAGTACCTGCTTGAGCAGAAGATTGCCAGTGTTCCGTAGCAACATTGGTTGAGCAAGCTATTAAGTTATGATTTCAAGGAGGAATATAAACCCGACAAAGACAACACTGCAGCCGATGCACTATCTAGATAGCATGCTCTTACTCCTGTTCTTGCAGCATGCGCCCTTCCCCTGGTTGGGCTGGTAGAAATTCATTCCAGTGGAGTACTGAGGCAGAGACGACATTTCTAGCTCTCAAGCATGCCTTATCATCTGCACCGGTATTGCAGCTCCCGACTTCGATGAACCATTTGTTATTGAATGTGATGCATCTGACACTAGTATAGGAGTTGTTTTGATAATAAAATTTTGCAAGGCTTTGCCATCGTTGCTGATTTCGTTGCCACCGGCGCCTCGTTTTTTGCCGCTGACCTTCATATCAAGGCCAATATCCAACTTCCCTCCAATATTGACCTTGTCGTAATGCCAACCTTTCCGCAAGCATTGCCGACGTGCATGGTACCATTTTCATCGCGGTTACAAAACTACTAGTCGACCGCTATTGTAGCAAGAGCACCCCATAGCATACTACATCAGGAAGATTGGTCCGTGACATCGCACTGGCGAGCATACGAACGTGAGCTTATTGGATTGGCAAAATCCATCCAACATTGGTGATCATATTTGTGGGGTGCTGAATTGGTCATAAGAACCGATCATCTCAGTATTAAGTACCTGTTGGATAGAAGATTGCCACCGTTCCGCAACAACATTGATTGAACAAGCTGTTAAATCCAACTGCATCTACCACAACCCTACCATCCCCCACTACTATCCAAAACAAACTCGACCTCCACAAGCCGATCCCATATTCATTCCAAAATAATAAATTGTAAATTCTAGGATTTGAACTCATGACCTCTTCACCCAACTCAAAAGTAATACCATTAGAACAAATAGGAATTATGTCTATAATTAATTTATTTAAATTTTATACCTTTCTAATTTAATTTGAATTTCAACTAAAATTCAATCCCACCTACTATCACCCTCGCTTCATTCGTGAACCGATCCCCCACCACACCGCTCCATCCGACTGCCCGATACCCACCCGACCACCAACTGAGCTCACCCCTAATGCTCCGACCAAGACCCGCCACCCATCGGTGATTAGTGATATGTAAATGTGAAAACTGAAATATAAAAAATTAATTAATTTATTTTTTATATTGCTATGAATGAACATACCAATGATCGGCATACGATGTGTCTCACTCTTTTGTGCGGTGAAACACAATTTGGGATTGAAGTATAATTTACGAGTAAATTGGAAATTAATAAATTTCGTTGCATTGCTAATAAAAGTTTTTTGAGTTGATTATGAAGTAAATCAAGTAATTCTCAAGATTTCGTCTTTGAATCATATAATGAATGAGTTGTAGATCATAATGATGAATTTATGAGTAAGTAATAAATTATGGTTAATTAAGGTTGATTATGGTTTTTTAGGGTTCAGGGCTCGAATATCATATTCGGGATTACCACGTAATTTCGGAGTTCATATCGACTGGTGAGACAATCCTGACCCAACAATTCGTTTCATGTAAATAGAAAAATTAAAATATAAAAATAATTGATTAATTATTTTTTTATTTATGATGAATGAATAAACCATCAATAGTAGCCATGCAATATTTTTCCCTCTTGTAACCGTCGAAGCAATATGTGATATTAAAATATTATTTACTAGTAAGTTGGAAATAAAAGAAACTTCATTATATTACTCATAATAGTATTTTGAGTTAGTGAGATAGTGACTCATAGTGCATCTCTTGGTTTCGGCATTGAACTCGTGTGAATAGGCGCATAATTGATGAATTATGAATTCTGATGAAGTATTAAGAGTAATTAATGGACTGTGATTGTTTAAAATTTAGGAGTTAAAAATTATGGTTTAGGGTTTAAGGATTACGATTCCCGTTGAGCTTTATGACCTCCTTCTAATCATGTGATCCACCGCATCCGTGTTCTGCCCCCTCATGTCCCGATCCCCCATCCGCGACCCGAGCACCCTATACATGGTCAATTCCCCTAAGTCGACCTCACCTTTCAGACCTACCTGACAATATCGACCTACCCGCCCTATCCGTGAACAACTCCAATTTAGAATTTAGGGGCTACGATTCATATTGAGTTCAACGATCCCCTTCCAATTGAGCGACCCATCCATATGTACACACAGCGTGGGTCGTGCAACCCCACAATGTTCTCCCACACACCCATGCGAATCATGAGCCCCCTCTCGGACGAAACAGAAAAACTGTTGTCATCTTCTAGAATGAAATCAGTTTAAAATCGTCAATTTTATGTCTAGATCTTTTTGGGGTAGTTAATTTTAATGCTATATCTATCAATGCCTTGTCCTCTCTGTATTTGTTTCCGGAAAAGTTAGTTCTCGAATGGAGAATTAATTGAAAGAAAAATGAAGTTTTTCATTTTTCGGTGACACCGTTCCGGAAAATGAAATTATCGGAATAAGTATCGTTAAGTTTTTATCATTTTAAATTAATATTTTATTTTTATTATTTGTTGTATGATTAAGTTAACTATGACTTTAATTTAATTTTAATTTTAGTTTAATATGTATAAATTTTAAGTTATTTTAATAAATAAGGTAATTTTTCATATAAAAATGTTTTATAAGTTTATTTTTGCGACCCAGTGATATAAATATTGTTAAGCCCGTGTAAAAAAATCAAATTAAGTAGTTACTAATGAGAACTGTCTTTTGTTTGTCCTCTTTAGACTATTGTTTAGCTATTAAGTTGATTATTCGTTTCGTCATTCTTGGATGATGCTCTCTGTTCGAGAAGATGGTCGCCTAACCCACATAGTCACCGTCTAGACACTGTGAGGTCGTACTCCACCCTACCCGAATATCAACTAGGCACCCACGCACCCAGTTAGGGCCACCTATGTACTAAGCGGGCCTCAACCGCCAAACGCTTTCTCAAAAAATAATGCCGCAACACTGTGGCAGCCGTCGAGAATAGCCGTGGCGGTGCCCAAACGTACATGGTGGCTCAAGCTGCCAGAAGTGAGCGGCAACGCCACACTCCCTAATCAGTCGGCCCTGCCACGACGGCCACCACGACCAAACTTCAACAATGTTAATCTCAATGAAAGAGGAAATGCAACAACAAAACGTTTTGTACGTAGAGACATCAACATATAAAGATCCGAATGTTTAATATATGAAACTTCTACATATTTCAACTCATAACACTTACACCTAAACCACTTGCATCAATGGCCGAAAAGTAGTAACATTCAGAGAATGACAAAACAACACTATTCGGCACCATCCATGAGCTTCAAGTACCTAGCTAGAGAGAAATGAATTGCACCATTCCAGAGAAACCTTTATCAACCAGCCAACCAAACTCATTCACATTTGACGAAATGGAGGAATTAATTTTTTTTATAGATAATGGGATTTGAACCCGTAATCTAAGAGTGCAATTGTCACTCTCTTAACGCCAACCCTCTTTGACTAAATGGAGGAATTAATGCTCAGAGAGGCAGGCAGACACATATAGAAGTCACTAGATGTATGAGAAATCGAACGCTAACTGAACTTGACAATGTTTTAGGTACGCAAAATGCAGATGCGTGTGTTTTGCAGGATACAGATTGCTGCACTCGTCATAGCAGACAATTCCTGAAAATGTAATCAATAGGAGCAGTTATGTAAAAGGTTTAGATGCACTGAAAGAAAAATTACCTATAATCACAGCCAACCACGATTTGTCAAACGATCAAACCTTCAGCATAATAATCACAAACAGATCAGATGGAGTTGTAGAGTACTACGAAAACATGAATGCATGAGCACAGCATGTTACAAACGTACCACGAGATCCAGCTTCCGTTGCCAGTTCAATCAAGGATGCTAACAATAGTGACTTTCGAAGTACAGCACAAATTCCGACGAACATGGCAACATGACACTCATATGTGCAGTCACCTCAAGAAAACTGACCTAATTGCGGCAGGTGCCTATCTGGTTCTTCATCTGCATCAGCCTTAAGTTTGAGACACCATGAAATTTTTTTATTCAGGAATAAATAACTTAAATGTAGATATCCCAAAAAAATGTAGATGATTCCAATGCATAAACTTAATACCAAAGTCGTCATGAACAAAGAGAGATATGAAAACACTTCTATTTTCAAACTGAATGATCCGGGATTTATAAATAGGGAGAATACATGAGAAAATCATTAAGCTAGAAACATTTCCATGGGCTGAATCTCAATACATAACATAAAAAATGTCAAAAGGAAGAGCAATGACACTCGGGCAGAAGTGAATATAAATAGGCTAGAACATCCGAATGAGATAAGCGTCAACTGAATGAGAAAGTACACAGCTGATAGCAAAACAACAAAGCCAGTCTGATAATACAAATGTTTTTTGGTGTAGTGAAATGGACAAAAGGCAACAGGTTCTTGGGAGCACTATATCTTAAGCTTGGTCATATATAGTATCAGGACATGACATTTTCAGGTAAGATCTTCAGATATTGGTCTTTCTAAAGAAAAGCATCAAGTTGGGCCATCGTTTTTTTCCAAACCCTGTGTCATCTGTTCTTCTGGTTTAGGCAGGTGGCTCATCAAAGTATGCAAGAGGACTTCAGGCTTCAGAGATCTTGGCTGTTTTGTCGGGAAGGGAAAGGAAACAGAGGTAAAAGATGCATCAGTGATATTGGGGCATCGTCAAGGCAAATATAGCAACGTATCAGCTGGTAGTTGCATATGGAGATAAGCAATGAATTTGGACAGTGTGGACTACTAAGATTTTGGTATGCCGTATGGGGTGATTTATCATGGTCTACCTGTAATTGCAATGAAACAGGGTTACGCCCAGATAACCTGGTAATGAAGCTGACCATCAGGGTGTGATAGATGATAACAGCTATTAAGGTACTACAACCATGTAATAAAATCGGAGTAATCCGAGATCCATGTCAGTAAAAAGAGAACTGCTGAGCACACTATTTAAAGGTAGGTGTTGGTCTATTGCACATTAGTTAAACGATTAAAAACTTCAGGGGCTATCGAGCAAGTCATTTATCGGGAGCCTTGGATGAGGAAAAAAAGTGCTAGGGTGATGTATTTGTATTTACTGAAGTAATGCTAACTGGATATGTTGATCAAGGGAAACGCTAAGCCAATTGTGATCTTACCCAGAACCAACAGAGTGCATAGATGTATAGCTGCCATAAGCACCATAGGGAGAGTAAGCACCATAGGGAGAGCTGCCATTTCCACCCTGCGAGTAACATGAAACCATCATATCACTGATACATTATTTAAGACCCATTTGCACTCCGTTTCACATTTCATCACAATTCAAATAAGTCGCACGTTACCTGATGTGTTACGTAACTGCTGTAGTTATCTAAGGATGGCAAATCAGCAGAACCAGCATATCCACTTGAGTAAGAATATGTGCGCCCACGACTTTTAGCATCTCGACTCTCATATTTCAAGCTCTCTGACCCATCTCTTGACATTGGAAGATAGGGAACAACAGGTAAAAAAGCAGACATAGAACCCTCCTTGTCAAAAAGATTGGCCCTTAACCGTGAAGTTATTTGTATAAAAGCATCTTTGGCTACATCAACGTCTCCAGAAATCTGATCAGGAAGGAACTCAATTTAGAACAGTTCTATGAGATTATAAAAAATTTATGATCCACAAATAACGTGGTTGAAAAAAATACAAAGAACGTCTGATCTGTAGCATTCATTACCTGCACCATCTCTTCATCGTCAGATGCAACTTTAGGGAGATTTTCTTTCGATAGTATTCGGATATTGGCTTTGGTGATTCTCCTCATATCTGAAATTATGGACCCTCCTTTTCCTATGAGGCACCCTATTCGGGATGATGGTACAAGTAACCTGGTAGTAAATGAAACCAGACCAGAGTCTCTTTCAACTTTCTCACTGCACCTTGGCTGTAAGCGTAGAGCTGCATCGATTGCTGAAGAGAAGGTATCTTCAAAAATCTGAAAGTAGATAATGTAAACTGGCCAAAAATGTCATCAAATATAAAAAATAACCAAGCATTTAGAACAGTAACCTCTCTCGAAATAGTTATCGTGCAATCCTCTCCCTCAGCAGCTGCACTATCGACCTTAATAGCTGCTCGAGAATCTTGCCTTGTTTGATTAATTATGGTGCCACCTTTACCAATAACACCTCCAATATTTGCAGTTGGACAGATCAAACGAAGTAAGAATTCCCTTGAAGATGCTTCAGTCCTTGGAGCTGAGTAAAGAGACCTTGACCAGTCAGAACCCTCACCGTTATATCCACCATATGGCCCTACGATTGGAGTTAATCCCATGATTGGAGCACCAGCACCAGCAGCAGCACCAAGAACTGAACTACGAGAAGGGTACAAGTTTGAAACAGAAGAAAGGAGATGCTGGGATCGGGATGGATTATCATGCAGCCGAGAAGAAATCTGATATAGGGCTTTCTTTACCACAGAAGTCTCACCAGAAATCTGGTCCAATAAGCAAATTAAACAAGAATGACATCTCAGTCAAGTAGACGAGTAAAAATGTTATAGGACCGCAATAAAATTATCCATAAGAAAAAAATTCAAAAAACTTAAATAACTCACAAATTGCAAAATTTTAACATATTAAATCCCCAGAGCCGGAATGCCTTGGCGCAGTAGAAAATGGCAATAGAACATGGAGAAATTGCAGGAATAGAAAGGATATAAAGAAAAAATCTAAACCAAACATGCAATAGATTCTTTTCAAATCAAATTTAGCTCCCCAAATAAAACTGCTACTCCCACGCGCTACCAAAGAGCAGCTTTAAAGAAACCGAATTATGAGATATTAAATGGCCATAAAATGACCATGTACCTGTACTAGTTCATCAGAACTCAATGCACAACCTGGCAAATTGTCATCCTTTAGAATGCGTATCTGGGCTCCGGTATCACTACGAATGTTTTGAACTATCTGCCCACCCTTTCCAATTATACAGCCTATCTGATCAGAAGGCACCAGAAGTCGAACAGTAACTTTCAGGGCTTCTTCAGCGTCCTCCATGGAAGCATCGTCAGCAACAATTCTATCATGTACCTTAAAAAGAGCATCTTGAGCAGGACAAAAGCACTCATCAAAACCTTCGGCGTCATTGTTCTCCTCACTAATACTGTAAATTGTGACTACACGCTCCTCACATCCTGGCACAGATTCCCCAATTTTAATCTTGGATTTGGTATCTGATCTCAGTTGTTTGACAATCTCACCTCCCCTTCCTATAATACTTCCAATCTTCTTTCCAGGGCACAAGTATCGATACACTGTATTGTCAGGTCCTATAGAGAAAGGATCTTTATCAACTCCAGAATTTCTTCTTTTATTTCCCCCACTCTCTGAGAAGCTAGAATGAGAATGAGGCCGCTTTCCATAGTTGCTCTTACTCCTCTGACCCGCCATTCTGATATTTAAATGTGATCAGGGAAAGAGAAACAAAAATGAACTAATATATAGACATATCTGTATATCACATATATACATAATTCACTTACCAAAAAAACATATATACAGAATTCTCAACAACAACAGCAACTGGTAAATCATGGCAAATAAAATAAAAATTTCAAACAAGATCATATTACTTCAGTATCGGATATACGTACGTATCAACACATTACAGTAGAAAGATATTGCGATAGTACAAAAACCCTCGAACCCAATACGATATCATTTTCAAGGCAGTCGTTTGACCTATATATAGCAGTACCATCAAGGTCGATTAGCGATGTCTTAGCCATAACCGATCGAGTAGCATGTAGATAATCTAGAGCAAACAGCGGAATAACATACAACACAGAAACGGTAACTCTAATAGATCTATACATAGGGAAAACACCACTATTCACATCGACAAGATGAGATTCAAAGAGACTACAATATGATAGGCATTGGAGGCCAACGAACAGGGTACCTCGCGAAAAACTCCCCAATCACTGAATCAGAGATAGTTTTCTTTTTTCCTTGTGTTCTTCACATAAGCGCAGCAAAGTGCCGTGTGCAAGTGACGATGGTAATAAAATATTAGGGTTTTGGCCGTACGAAATTCAAGGTTGAAGAATATGAGAAATCATCCACACCACTTTTCCACTACTTCACCTCCCTTACTGATTATCGAAATTGGGTTGTGAAAAAATGATTTCGAATAATAATGGGAGATGATATATGAAAGAGAAATGTTACATGCACATAACCATTTTGTACATAATTATTTTGTACATAACCTGTACATAATGTCGTTTTGTGCTATAATTGTTTACGTTAGATGTCGTTTTGTTGGATATGACAAAATTACCCTTATATGAAACGACATCCACTTTTAAAAAAACCTACACAAAACGACATTATGTACA
>JAOYMZ010041930.1:0-15131 GCA_025802335.1 Pinguicula primuliflora | reverse complement strand
CAGGATGTGAAGTTCATAAAAAATGCAATGAAAGTGGTAAGTTTTTTTTTTTCGGAGTTGATATACCAATGTAGTATCACACTACTTCATTTTTATGCGTTTAAATTTTGTACGGAATAGGTTACAAAGAAATTTTTTTGGGGATTGATTTATACTAGATTGCAAAGAAATTTTCGGGCAACATCACCATCCAAACTGATTCATTTTGATAGGTTGACAAAATAATTTGATCATTTTTTTTTTGCCAAACCTAGAATTTTTGAGGAGCAGACTACTCTTTTGTGCACAACACAACATTGAGGGTGGGACGTGGGGTCCATCTTTTTCAACACACCAAAGACATGTAAAACATAGGCCCCACCAAATGTGTCCCAACTTCTCACACCGGGTGAGTAGGTTATTTTATTGTGCAAAAAAGTGTGATTGGCTAACATTTTGTACCAATTTTTGTAATCAAACTTTTCAATATTATGTCTTTTTGGATGGTGAAATAAAAAAAGTAATATCGATTCAGGAATCCTCACATTGAAACGATGTCAAAATCAGTAATGAATTTTGATTTTGGTGGTTTTGCCGTCAAAAAATTGAAACCATATTAAATAAGCATTTTAAGAGCAACAAACTTAACTCTAACATTAAACGGGGTGTTACGAGGGTCAAAATGAAAATTTAGGATCAGTTCCAAAATATATTCGATGTGTGAATTCCAAAACCGGTTTTACTTTTTTATTTTGACAGCTAAAAGACCACGATATCGAAAAGTTGGTCGAAAAAGCTTGTCACTTGTCAGAGAGGGGTTGGCCAAGTGGTCTAAGAGTGATAATTTCACTCAAAGGTCATGAGTCCAAATCCCCTCGGCGACATGAGCCTCTCACATATGGCTTGCCAAGTGTGACTTACCTCCCTACCATGGTTTGCAGACTATTGTGGTAGGACGTTGGGTTTACCTTACTCGGTAGGGTTCCCTACGGTATCAAAAAAAAGTTTGTCACTTAGCATTTTTGTAAGGTTGTGTCCCTACACTTCTTTTATTGTGTCCGTTTAGTGGCACCCCAATGATTTTTAGAATAAAGCACTCTAAAAATTGCTCATAGGCGACGCTAAATTTTTCTTAGAACAAAGTGTGATAACACGGGTGAAAAGGTGCCGCCTAGGTTTTTTGCACCCTCGGCCGCCCCAAAGACAGTCTAGCGGTATTTAGAACAATGGTATTTCGTATTCACAAAATTATACACATACTTTGTACATTTGCATTTGTGACCCCCCTTTGCTAGAGCTTAATTTTCACATAGGTAAGAAATAGTTGACGCGACATCCTTTTACTTTTTTTATATTTCAGAGCATTAATGATGTCCTTTTAGGAGTGACACAAGCCGGTCTCAGCAGTTATCTCTACAAGAAATACGGAGGTGCAAGTTATTTTAACTGGTAGATTTATGACTGCTTTTATAGAATTAAAATTTACTAATCATTTCAATGTCCACAGAAATACACCGAGATGTTGCAACTCCCCGGGTTACTTCAGTTGTTGTTTTTAACCTCCGACCATCTGCAACTATTAAGGTGAATATAGAAAAATGTTTCACGATGTGAAAACTATAGAGTTTTTACCTTCTATATTTCGTACTTCGTATCGATTGTCTTCTATCTCAAGTAGGGAGCACGTAAACCTCGTAAGTAAGAGGTGCAAATATCAATATTTGGGAGAATTAACTTACCCATAAAAAAAGTACTTCATACTTCATAGTAGTTTGGGTTGATTATCTACATCTACATAACACTTATTTATTTAATAAAACCATGTTATTTTTTATGAATTGTAAAATTGAAGTTTGACATGCAGGAATTGTCCCACGTGATACATGATGGGAAAAGATTAGAGAAGGGTAAATGGGGAAATATTGCAAGTTTTATCCCGATTCCTCTCCGTCTTCGTATGGATGATGACCCATTAAATTATATACGGGATGCCAAGGCTGCCATGGATAGAAAGAAACTCTCTGTTGGACCAGCTTTACAATACTTCTCACTCAAGAAAATCATTACACTGTTCGGGCTCAAGGTAAATGTGGCTATATTTCAAAGAGTGATTACGGGAATGACAATTGCACTCACAGATCACGAGTTCAAATTCTCTAAACGTTATCAAATATCAAAAAAAAGTTACAATGACCATAGATTTAGCATTTTAAAAAACTTAGTGACCTTCTACCAATTAATGCAGGCAGCGTCAAATTTAACAACTCGATTTCTCAACCATACAACTCTCGGATTCTCAAATGTGGTCGGACCACAGGATGAAATTCTCTTATTTGGTCATCCCGTTAACTACATTGCTCCAACTGTGTCTGGATTTCCACAAGTAAGTAGTCAATAGTTGTAATAGTAATCCCATACAGAAGGCTGCGATTGATTTTTTCTAATAATTTTTTTTTCGTTTTTGTGTCTCTCCTTTAATGATAATCTAGTCATTGGTCATACATTACCAAAGCTATGCAAACAAAATTGCAATTTGTTTGGCTGTTGATGAAGAGGTGATTCCGGATCCTCACCAGCTTTGCGACGAACTTCAGAATTCACTTGCAGATATGAAGGACATGGTCTTGAAAATGGCATTGTCGAGAATTGCGACAGATTAGTATTTTGTTTTAATTTAAACTTCGGTGTCACGAGGGTTACACGTTAAATGTACAATTTTGAATGGACTATAAGCGCAAGTTGGATCTATGATGAAATAAATTATACAAAATACTTAATCTACTCAACTATTCATATCTAGAGTTTTTTGTTTTTGTACGTGAGCTTGCTAATTGATTTCAAGGTGGTATGTGAAGCTTTTTCTGAGTTCATCTTGTAACCCTTGGAAAGGTTTGAGATACCCACACCTACCATAGATGAACAAATTCGAATATCTACTTTTAACAAACCTGTGTTCAAGCAAATCTTTAATTCCTGGAGGAGAGATAAGGCCTTTGCTTCTAAGGTGTTTGTGAAGTGGCCTCTGGAGAAGGCGTGTAGGAGCTCCCCTTTATTGTCACGAATTAGTCATCTATCAAGGGTTCGTGATTGAAGACATTGATCGGTGCTAGATACAAGCCTTCCAGAATTGCAATTGTGATATCTCTTTTTCGTTGCTTTTTTTTTTCTTGCTTGGGAGTATTCCTCCTTTGGCTTATGATAACTGTAGATGAGTAAGGATAGATTTGTACTCAATAGCATGGAGAACAACAACCTGAGAACTCAATGGGAGATCGAAAACATTTGTAACAGAAAGTAAAAGTGCATTCAAAAGATTATCTTTCCTCTTACATTTGTTTTCCTTAAATAGACTATAAAACTCAACGGCCAAATAAGCAACAGTTCATTTCTTCCTTGCAACTTGGAATCACCTTTGATCCTATGCGGTCACTTGTGCTGGTTCTTTATTGTGCCGCTGGTATGTCAACACAATCCTAGGCCAAGCTTTAATGATACTCGACCGTTGTACTTGAGTCTGATGCTTGACATTGCCCTTGCCTTCAACAATACCTTTGTCCACAAGGGTAGGATGAACTTCCCCGATGGTGGTTGTATCTTCCCATGAAGCTTCAGCTGGGGATAAACCTTCCCAATGGATCAGCAACTGCTGCTTGCCCTGGGACATGCATTGATCCAATATGGCCCGCGAGACAGCTGTGGGGAGGCAGTTGTTGGAAAGAATCAGCAGATAAGAAAAGGAGAGATTTGTGGTAATTACAAATCTCTCCAGATCTTTCGAAATTTGATGTACCAGAATTTCGGGACTTACCATAACAGTTTTAATTTCATGTCTATATATTGTAAACTGTATACTCATACGAAAAAACAAGAAAGAAAGAAAGGAAGAAATTATAGCAAGAGGAATTGCAGAAATCTTATGGCAATGTTACCCAACCATGGCCTCAGAATTGTGGAAGAGGCTGAGCTTGTCGAACGAAGAAAGTACCAACAATCTATTTGTCACACACTAGACCAGATATTACATATGCTGTGAGTATTGTGAGTCAGTTCACGCGTCTACCTCAGAAGGATCATTGAGAGACAGCACTCAGGATTGTTCGATATTTGAAGGCACTACAGACACTAGTGTACTCTTCAAAAAAATGGACATTTGACCATGGAGGCCTACACAGATGCTGACTGGGCTGGAAACCTTGTGGATCATAAATCCACTTCTGGATATTTCACATTTATTGGTGGAAACCTAGTTACATGGAAAAGCAAGAAGCAAAAGGTGATGACTTTATCGAGTGCTGAGGTTGAGTTCCGCAGCATAGCAAGAGGAATTGCAGAAATCTTATGGTTGAAAAAACTGATGGCAGAATTAGGCTTTCCACCTGATAGACCATGCCACTTAAGATGTGACAATAGAGCTGCAGTACAGATCTCTAAAAATCCTGTACAACATGACATGACGAAGCATGTGGAAGTTGACAAATATTTTATAAAGAAAAAGTTAGAAGATGGAGTGATCACACTTCCATATGTACGGTCTGAGGACCAATTGGTGGATATTCTGATGAAAGCGGTTGCAGGACGCTCGCTGCATGATATTGTGAGCAAGTTGGGTGTTGGACACTCCAACATCCAACTTGAGAGAGAGTGTTGGAAAGAATCAACATATAAGGAAATGAGAGATTTGTGATAATCACAAATCTCTCCAGATCTTTCGGGATTTGATGTGCCAAAATCCCGAGACTTGCCATAATAGTTTTAATTCTTTGTCTATATATTTTAAACTGTATACTCATACGAAAAAACAAGAAAGAAAGAAAAGGAGAAAAGAAAAGTAGGATTGAAAATCCTCCTGTGGAGTAGGGATTCACCCAAACCACGTAAAAATCTTGTGTCTTTTGTTCTATTAGCCTTGGTATCCCACTGGTAGTGATGGTTGGTGAGGTGTCTCACCTTTGAACTCCTTCAGCTTTGAGATGTGAAAAATTGGTTGGATCCTGGTCTCCAAAGGCAGGTCCACTTTGTAGGCAACTTTGCCAAATTTTTCCAGTATTTTGAACGGTCCATAGAAGATGGGCAACAACTTCTTGGTATGTTTGTTTCCTAGTGATATATGCTGGTATGGTTTTTATCTTAACCACACCCACGATCCTGCTACGAAATCGACCCTACAATGCTGGAAATCATATCTTTGTTTCATCATGTTCTTAGTGTGTAGAAGTTGTTCCCGATATTCTACCAAGAGCTCCTGCGTCTGCTTTAGTTTGACGTCCATGGTTTCGATCTGTGCTACTCCTTGCGTGTAGTCCATCAAGGATGGAGGTTTCCTGCCATACACAACTTCACCGTGAAGCTTGCAAAGATGATGAAAACTTGTATTATAATAGAATTCGGCCCATGGGAGCCAATCTATCTATTTCTGCGGATGATCGTCGGTCAGACACCGCAAGTACATCTAGATCAGTCTATTGAGGGATTCAGTCTGTCCATCAGATTTTGGGTGATAGGCGGAGGTGAAACAGAGGCTTGTCCTACTCAACCTGAAGAGTTCGTGCCAAAACGAACTTATAAAAGCTTTGTCTCGATCAGTGACCATTATTCCTGGGATGCCATGTAACTTGAATATGTAGGCAAAGAAGGCTTTGGCAACCGATGTGGCTGTGTAAGGGTGGCTTAAGGCGATGAAATATCCCATTATGGAGAACATGCCAACCACCACTAGGAGAACCATTTTACCATGCGAAGATGGAATTCCGTCGATAAAGTCTAATGAAATGTCAGTCCATATTTGATGTGGCATACGCAATGGTTAGACAAGGCCTGCTGACAGTAATTGTTCTGCCTTATTCCGCTGACATACTATGCATGTTGCGATGGTCTCAACAACTTGTTTTTTGAGATATCCCTCGTGATGCAGGTCATGAATAGTCTGGACAACCTTCTTGGTCAGGGTGTCATTTGCTGCTGGCAACACGAGTCTGTCCTTAAACCACAACACGTTATCCCGCCAAGCATAAGGGCTGGAGGTGGCCGTGGCTTGACGGATTTGTTGTTGTTACTGGATAATAGGATTTGATTGGACTATGGCTTTAATACCTTCCATAAATGAGGCTTCTGGTATAGTGCAGGCCAACAAGATGGGAACCTCCATATCCTATCTTGACAATGCATCTGAGACTAGATTTTCCTTAAATAGACTACAAAACACAATGGCCAAATAAGCAACCGTTCATTTCTTCCTGTAACTTAGAATCACCTTTAATCCTATGCGATCACTTGTGCTGGTTGTTTATTGCATCGCTCGTATGTCAACACATTCCTAGGCCAAGCTTTAATGGTACTCGACCATTGTACTTGTGTCTGATCCTTGACATTGCCCTCGTCTTCAACAATACCCTTGTCCACAAGGATAGGATGAACTTCCCCGATGGTGGTTGTGTCTTCCCATGAAGCTTCAGCTTGGGATAAACCTTCCCAATGGATCAGCAACTGCTGCTTGCCCTGGTATGTGCATTGATCTAATACGGCCTGCGGGACAGCTGTGGGGAGGCCTTTGTTGGAAATAATCAGCCGATAAGGAAAGATGAGATTAGTGATAATCACAAATCTCTTCAGATCTCCCGGAATTCGATATACCAGAATCTCGGAACTAGCCATAACAGTTTTAATTCCTTGTCTATATATTGCAAACTGCATACTCATACGAAAAAACAAGAAAGAAAGAAAAGAAGAAAAGAAAAAAAGGATTGAAAATCCTCCTGTGGAGTAGTAATTCACCCGAACCACGTAAAAATCTCGTATCTTTTGTTCTATTATGGTATCAAAGCTAGGGTTTTCTTCCCTACTTCATTCATCATCTACCAATTAATCCCTCCGGCAGAAAAATTTGACCGATAGGCAATGATGTGGCTTTTAACGAAGCCACCAAGGCATTGTCACAACAATTAACAACCATTATGGAGCAGCAGCAATCAGGATCATCATCTTCCAATGGGAATCAATCTGATGTGCGTATTGAAATCAAGTTAGACAATAATAATTATGTCTTGTGGGAAAGGCTTATGGAAGTAGCGAACGAGGGAAGAGAACGATACGAGTTTTTGACAAACAAATTGCCAGTGGAGATAGATCCAGCGTACAAGTTTTGGAGGAAAAAGGATATCCAAGTTTTCTCATGGCTGACCAACAATATTGATCAGAGTATTGTGCGGGAGTACATTCATTTTCCGACATCAGAAAGTTTTTGGTGCACTCTGGCCAAAACATTCAAAACCGGGGCAGACAGTTTGCAAATCTTCGATTTGAAAACTAAGGCCGACCGTTGTCACAGAATCAAAGCAGTATTGAGGAGTGTTACAATAAATCCAATAGTCTTTGGATAGAAATTGATGGAAGGAGAACTAACCCTATGAAGTTCGAAGAGGACATTCTGCGGTACAATGAGTTGCAATGGGAAGATCGTTTGTTCACGTTCCTTTCCGGACTCAACGAGGAATTTGACCCTATAATCCGTGAAATCCTAAAAGAGAAACCTTTGCTGGGAGTGGATGAAGCCTATGCAACACTGCGTTTCAAAGTCGTGCGCCGAGAAATCCAGAATCCAGCAGCAACGTCTGACAGTCATCAGAGCACAGGACTGGGCTCTCAGGGATCATATGAAGGCCCAAATCCTGGCCCAAATTCTGAAATTGGCAAGGCTAATTTCAGCGGATCGGATTGGGTATCATCCGGCCCATCAACCTAGGTTTGATCTGCCTAGACCGACCCATCAACCCCGATCCAACACGAATACCCCAACACGATGCACCAAAATTGCTCGCATCCAGTTTGCCGCCCAAAAACTGGCCGTTTCTACGGTGTCTGTCGGTCAGAAAGGACCAATTCGGTCACCAACTCATCTTTGCAGCCCCAATGTGAATATTGTGGCAATTGGGGTATATGAAGAAAGAACGTTACCATAGGGTGGGATATCCAGCAAACCTTTCGGCAAATTGATGGTACAACGGCCAGGATCGTGGAATAGTGGTTATCGGCAAAGGGTTCGATCAGGAGGACGACGATGAGCATGAATTCGCAGTGCTGGGAGTCAAGAGGCGACAGCCCGCACCTCAACATGCAATTTCTGGCAAAAATGGTGATGATTCCTCTGCGAATCGACGAGATACAGGCTCGGGGTTAAGGAGTTGGCAAGGAGTAGAAGAGAAATCTACAAGAGAATCGTCGTGACGATAGATATGTCTCACCCGGCAGGTATAAAGGCAAGGAGAGAGAAATTACCTCCTTGCCCCTCCTCATTTAATGATGCAAAATTTTTTCTAGTTGGGTGTTTCAGAGACGATGAAAACTCGGATCTTGGTATTTTAAATTCTTGCACTGCTTGTTTGAGGGAGAAAAATAACACGTGGATCTATACAATCAAAAGAAGAGCTGATGGTACAGTTGAGAGGTTCAAGGCAAGACTCGTAGCCAAAGGATACACTTAGACCTATGAGATTGACTACTCCGAGACTTTTTTCAATTGTGGCTAAAATAGATACTATTCGTGTTTTGTTTTTTATTACAGCTAATAGGGATTTGCACTACATCAGTTCGATGTGAAGAATGTATTCCTATATGGAGATCTGGAAGAGGAGGTATATATGGAGAGCCCACCTAGCTTCTCTCAGCAGTTTAAGCCCAATGAAGGGTGCAGGCTACGGAAGGCCCTATATGGACTAAAACTGTCCCCACGAGCATGGTTTGGACACTTCACCATGGTAATGAAGCAATTTGGGTACCGCTCGAGCAATTCAGACCACACTCTATTCTTAAAAAGTCGGCCTCAAGGGATCACATGTCTCATTATATATGTTGATGACATGGTAATAACCAGAGATGATAAGGAGAAGATAGCAGCCCTGAAGGAGAGCAAGTTTAAGGAATTCGAGATGAAGGACTTGGGAGCTTTAAAATGGCTTGACGAATTTGTTGTTGTTGCTGGATAATAGGATCTGATTGGACAATGTCTTTAATACCTTCCATAAATGAGGCTTCTTGTACAGTGCAGGCCAACAAAGTTGGGAACCTCCATATCCTATCTTGACAATGCATCTGAGACTAGATTTTCCTTCCCCAGATTGAACTCAATAACGAAGGAGAAAACCATGAGTTTTTTAAGTTCAATGCAGTTGAGTGGTCGTATGCACCTTCTGCTCCAGAAGGTGCTTCAAACTACAATGGTCCGACCAGATGATAAATGTTGTGCCCCAGAGATAAGTCTTCCAATGTTGGTTTGCCTTGGCCAGCCCTTTCAGTTGACGTTCATACACTTGCAAACCTGTGTGCCTTTGTCCAAACTTCCTGTTGTAGTAAGCGATGGGATGTTTTTCCTATAATAAAACTGCTCCTATACCAGTTCTAGAAGCATCGCATTCTACCAAAAATGGCTTACCAAAATTGGGCATAGCATGAACAGGAGGAGCTTGAGCCATAGCTTTTTTGAGCGTTGAAATGCTCTCACTGTCCTCCATCCATTTGAATGAGTTCTTCCTCAGCATATTGGTTAGGAGTGCTGCTATTGTACCATAATCCTACACAAACTTTCGGTAGTAACCATTTAGGCCAAAGAACTATCTTAAATTTGAATATCACCTGGTTTGTGTCATGCTAGAATGGCATCCACTTTGGTCACATCTGCAGTTATGCCTTTAGCTAAGATGATATGGCCTAAGTATGTTATTTGTTCGGCAGCGAAGTTACATTTTAATGCCTTGACTACAAGCTGGTTTGCTACTAGGACCATCAGGGTGGTCTTCAGATAGTCTAGATGTTCGGACCAAAACCTACTAAAAATTAAAATGTCATCAAAGAAGACTAAAATAAATTTTTTCAGGTACGACTTGAAGATGTGGTTCATGAGGCACTGAAATGTGGTTGGATGTTGGTTAGCCCAAATGGAATTACGAGATACTCAAAATGATCGCGGTGCATCTGAAATGCAGTTTGTGGGATCGAAGATTCTTCCATTCTGACTTAGTGATAGCCTGACCATAAGTCTAATTTGTAGAAGTATTGAGCTCCCCCTGATTCTTCCATTCGCTCTTCCACTACTGGAATAGGATAATTATCCTTGATAGTCGGCTCACATCCACCATGTTCTATCTTGCTTCCTAATGAGCAACACATGTGAGCTATACGGAGAAGTGGTCAGCCTAATCCATCATTTCTCCAACAGTTCATTGCATTGCCTCTCTATTTAATCCTTTTTTCCATGCATGTATCTATATGGCCTTGCATTCACTGGGTTTGATCCTTGTTTGATGGTGAGGTGATCACATTCTCACTTGACCAGCAATCTTGCGGGCTCCGTGAACACCTCCTGGAACTCCTGTAGTAGAGCATGAAGACTATCAGTGAGTTGCAAGGATGCTAATTCCATCCTGCCTGGCTGCCTCGAAACTCCATGTAGTATGATGGTCTGTCCTCGATGCTAGAACTGCATCTTCTGTGTTGAAAACTCCCACAATATGGATCCCAGACTCTTCAACCAGCACACCCCTAAGACTTCCCCAAACCTGCTAAGGAAATCAAATAAAAGGTTAGCTTAAATTCACGTGAACCTAACAAAATTCTTACCTCTGGACATATCCCAGGCTTGGTTGTTAGTCTCCATTAGCGATTGTTATCGAAATTGGTCTAGCCAAATCTGGTTGCAGCCCCAGGATAATGCTAGATTGGTGTCCAAGAAGTTATGGTTGCTCCCAGAGTTCAACAACACCAAAACTTGATTGTTCTGTACCCTTTTTTGAACTTTCATATTATCATGAGAACTTTGTCCTGATAAAGTGTTAAGTGATGTTTGGAGAGTTTTGTCTTCCTCCCAATCTTCCTCTTGGATGAGTTCGATACTGAATAACTTCTTACAGCTATGCCCCTTTGACCATATTTCGCCACATCGATAACACAGGCCTTGGGCTCACCTCTAGCTCACTTCAGTCATTGTTAGCTTCCCATTTTGAGGAGTTTGTCGCCTCCTGCGGTGGCTCTGGGGGTATAATTCATCGTTATGTACCCTTTCCCATACTTAGATTTTTTTGCTGAGGCGGCGAGGGTGATTGCACGAGCTTCATACTTTCCTGCAAAATACATGGCAATGTGGATAGTCTTGAGACTTTTGAGCCTGACATCCACTGACAGACATGGATCGAGAGCTTCATAGTACAACACTAAGATGGTATCAGTTGGTATTCTGTAATTAAGTCCTGAAGATACCTTTCTCCAGCATTCGTTCAGCTCTTCCACGCTGCATGTTTGCTTCAAGGCTGTCAGTTGAGCCAGTTGATCTGTGCGCCCTGAAATTGAATACTCCCAATGGAAAAACTTACAAAATTCTTCCCATCCTATAGGTGTAGGTGAGATCGATGGATTTCCACCAAATTTGCATTTTGCCCTCCAGATGGAACGTTGCCATATAAACCCATCCATCATAAGGGATCTATTGATGCACGAAGAAGGACGTGCATCTTGTTAGCCAACTCTCTGCTAACTCCTTCTCACCATATCGAGGAAAATCCCATGTGAAGGGACGATGGTATTGATTATAATCCCTTTGAGGATATTCATGTCTCTTATCATCCGCTCGATCCCCATTTCTTCCATACTGATATTGTAGGTTGGCTCTAACGGCTCTCCAGTACGCCTTTTGTTGCGAAGGTGTGAGTCTTGGCTCCTAGTTTTAGCCCTGATTGCAACGCTCCATCTTCATGGTCGGGATCCGTTTCTATAGGAAAGGGTTCTTCCCTCTCCATCACAGGGCTTTTCCCCACCCGACGTTGCTCCTGGAATGAAGTACGCGCATTGCTCTGGACTGTCTCCTATCCTTCCTGGTCGATGGGTTCCTCTCCTTCTTCCTAGTCTAGGTGAGACGTAGCTTGTGGGGTTGTCTTTTCCTGGGAGCCTTAAAGCTGCATTGACTTCAGTTGAGCCAAGATCCCAACATTGATAGCATCTTGCTCGGCTTACTTCGTTCACATTCTTGCATCCTGTTTATCTTGTTTTTTCTTAGTGTCCAAGATGGCTTCCATAAGTTGTTGTACGTTGATCGATTCTGCAATATCTGTAGACGGCTTGATCACTCGGTACTCAGATACCAAATTGTCAAGGGTTTGTGTTGCTGTGATATCTCTTTTGTGTTGCTTTTTTCCTGGCTTGAGAGTCTCCTCCTTCGGCCTATGATGACTATAAATAAGTAAGGATAGATTTGTACTCAATTGCAGGGAGAACAACCGCCTAAGAACTCAATGAAAGATCAAAACCATTTGTAACATAAAATAGTAATTAATTCAAAAGATGATCTTTCCTCTTACATTTGTTTTCCTTAAATAGACTACAAACCTCAACAGACAAATAAGCAACGGTTCATTTCTTCCTTGTAACTTGGAATTGCCTTTAATCCTGCACGGTCACTTGTGTTGGTTGTGTATTGCGCCGTAGGTATGTCATCGCATTCCTAGGCCAAGCTTTAATGGTACTCGTCTGTTGTACTTGTGCTTGATCCTTGAAATCCTCCTCCCTATATTTTCCTAGTACCTTTGAGGGTTGCCCTATGGGAGTTTAACTTCACTGATTTGCAATGGGGGAAGTCACCTCATCTGAGAATGTGCTTATGGGACTGCACTGGTAGTTGTATTCCTAAGGAGAAGCACACTGATTTCAAACTTGGCTTTGGGACATGTGATACTCTGATTGAGTGACAATGTCCCTCATTTGTCTAATGGGGTGATTGTTAAGGTAGCTAAATTTAGGAGAACATTCCTCTTTGAGGATATGGATTTCCATATTTGCCAACAGGTAACTAATAAAATTGTCTGCCAAGTAAAGTTGTGGGTATCATATTGCTACCTTTTATTTTGAACCGGGCGGCTATTCTACTCATCAATGAATAATGCTACATGTCCCTACACTTGGTCCATAATTCATGCGTACAAAGTTAATAATAATACGTAATAAATGTAGTGTATTGCGTAGGAAAGAGGGAGAGTCTAATTTTGATAATTTTTTAAATTTTGATTATTTTAGTATTATATTTTTATCTCTCCTTCATTTATTACAATCGGATTTATTCAGTGAATCGCTCTTCATTTGTCAAAATATACATCACCATAATAATCACCACGTCCTATACTTTGATATAATATATGGCTTGATATTATTTCGATGTAATTATTTTTTTATTTTTTATTTTTAATATGAAGTTATAATTTGTGTGATATTAATGTTTAGTTTTGGCACCGAAGGCGTGCGTAATTTTAATCACTATTTTTTATTAGGGTGTAGTTTTTTTAGAGTTTAAGATTTAAGGTTTTAATTTTCGGCGGCGAAACCGGCGTAATATTGATTGTCATTTTCTAATAAAGTTTAACATTCAAGGTTTATAGAGTTTGGGTTTATCATTTAGGGTTTTAGTTTTTCGGCGGCGAAGTCGTCGTAATATTAATTATCTTCCTTAAATAAAGTTTAACATTTATGGTTTATAGAGTTCAGGTTCATCATTTAGGTTTTTAGTTTTTCGGCGACGAAGCCGCCGTAATATTAATTGTCATCTTTAAATAAAGTTTAGCATTACGGGTTTTTAGAGTTTAGGTTTATCATGTAGGGTTTTAGTTGTTCGGCGGCGACGAAGCCACCGTAATATTAATTGTAATTTTTAATAATGTATGTTGAAAATATATTAAGTGATGACATCTCTAATCGAACCATACGATATGCTGATAATTATGGTAGTATCTGCTTTAGTAAACGGTGAGTGATATTTCAGATAAATTAAATTTTCAAAAGTGTGAGGAAGAGAAATAAAATTTAAATTAATATATACAAAACGACAGCCTGCTTCTCTCACACATTCCTTTTCCTATGTCGTTTCATTGCCACCTAATTTTCTGTTGGCCCAATTACACACAGACATTTGTTTTTTTCATTCCACTCATATGATTCCGTCATTCCGAGTTTTTTTTTTAATTTTTAATATTTTATTATTATTTTAATAAACTTTTTATATTTACTAAAATCTGAAATATCTGGTGAATTGCTCATCGTTTGTCGAAACGGAAGTCGTCATAATTACAAGTGGCGTACGTTTTCATATGACATGCGACATCATATAGTTTTGCTGCATTTATAATTTAGTTGTTTTTCTTTTGTTTAAAAATAATTCCCCCTACGGCACGTGCGGTCACGTACAAATCGCATTTTCTGTAAGTGTTTTTGTGCTTGTCGTGGCCTTAGGACACGAGCATATACTAGTAATAAAAAGATGAAGAAGAAGAAGAGACAACTAGAGACGGAACGTGGTCCTTCAATGGAACTCAAACGACAATCCTTGCACAAAAAATCTATATAAAATGACATGTTCATATAAATATGGAATATTTATATAGACAGGCAGCACTACTCTTCATCAAAATGTTAAGTAACTCCTTATGTGGTCTATTAGATATTGGGCTCATGCCTAGCCCAAGGTGTCGGAATGGAAAAACCGAATGAAGCAATCAAGTGGAGATGGGCCATGAGCCTATTTGATTTTAAGAGGTCGCATCTCGACTAAATGATTATGGTCTAGATCGATAATATGGGCTGCCGGATTTGCATCAATTATTATTGCATCAATTTAATCTGATGGTTCAAATTACCGGTGTGAATCATAATCATTTAGTCGGCATAGTAGAGTCCGTAACAAATTTTTTCTGCTCCAAGTCCTCATAAACAGATTATTTTGCCTAATGTCCAGATTGGTAATGCTCACCATCTAGGATTAAAACTGTTATAATCCAGATACGCGGGTTATAACCCATGTTTCGGAGCGGGTATGACCCTCACGATGGTCAATGTATTTCTCGTCTTCCACTAAATTTTTGCAATCTATGGCGATTTTCCGGAAAATTTATTCAATCACCGTTGTCGTTATTCAGTCTGCACAGGGCATGCCGAACCGCACCTTCTCTGTGCCGCCATCGCCAAAGTTTGGAGAAGATGACCCAAAAGATTTTAAAGTGGAGTGGAAATTACTTGAGTGTCCTCCTTTGTCTTTTATGAATGGTAGTGGCGTGGATGCATTTGCCATGTCATCAAAAGACTCAACATTTAATATGGACAATGCTTTGGATATCAATTTGGGCTTAGTG
>JAOYMZ010041908.1:0-15132 GCA_025802335.1 Pinguicula primuliflora | reverse complement strand
CATGAATTTGAACAGAATCTTCGACTTTATGATGTGAATAAGTGCCAGCTGCGGCTGGAAGCTCCAGCTGATGGCGCTGGGCTTCTCGATTGTTGCTTCCAGAGTGAGTCTGTGGCTGTCGCTGCAGATTCTGATGGCTGTATCCGAAGGTAGATAGAATTTGTATAAAAAATTGATTTTATTTCTTGAATAACTTTTGGGGACTGGTTAAAGTATTTCTTGTTTAATCAGATCACTATCTAAAGGAAAATGCTAGGTATACTTAATATTATTATACTTAATTGTGTATACCATATGAAAGGACATCGTTTCATAATAATTATATGTCGTTTCACATTAATTGAGCTAACTAAAAAAAATACAAAACGACGTAGTTTCACATATAATTAGTATGAAACGACGTCGTTTCATATGATATGCACAATTAAGTATAAAAATATTAAGTATACCTAACATTACCGCTATCTAAATTGGGAAGGAATTATTTTAGGGAGGATAGAAGACGATTTCGTTTTAGGGTGGATTGTGAGATGAAAATTGCAGCTATTGCATTTCATCATATATCCATATAGTGATGGAAAAAGATATAGAATTACAGCATTACTTTTATCATATATTCATATAGTGCGGGGAAAAAGTTTCAGCTTTTTGATGTGGCAGATATTCTTGAAACTAATGAGAACTCGATTCGGATATATGTCTCATGACATGAATACTTCTTATTCTGTGAAAAAAAATAATAGCTTAGAAGATGGGTTCTGTCATAAGATAAGATGAGTTTGTTCCCACAGTCAGTGGCCCAGCATGCAGAAGTTGGCTTGGATCAGATTGTCATATTGTTGTTCAACTAAAATATTCTTACAAAACTTTCGGTTTTACTTATATGATGCTAACATAACACTATAATGTGATGTAAAATTTTGTAGGTATGACATGCACATGGGGAATAATGAAGTCATAGGGCTTCATGATGATGTAGCAACCTGTTCGGAATACTCGGAGGCAACGTGTAAGAATGTATTCGTGCAATTTTAATTCTCGTATGACATGAAATGGTGACTGGTGAGAGCAATTGATTTTTCTTTCATTCAGACTTCCACAGTTTTCTGTGTGAACTGATAAAGGCATTTCAACTATTGCTCACCTTATGAATGTTTCTTCAGGATTTCTAAGATATTAGGAACTTCTCCTACCTGTGTCTACAGGTCAAATTATCACTGCTGGTCGAGATAAGAAGGTGAAGTTCTGGGATGGACGTTCCACTAGCTCTTTTAGATCGTTGAATAATCTAGGCGTGGATGCGGAGTCCATCTCAGTTTCTGGATTCAATTTGATGGTTGCTCTCAGGTCATCAGTACATTTGTATGACTTGCGCTACTTAGATAAATCAGTTCAAGCAAAAGAACATATGATGGACATTCACTTAAAATGTGCTCGCTTGAGTTCAGATTTAGAAGGTGTGCAATGATCTTTAGCTGTTTTTAAGCACAAAAGACAATTTCTTGCGGTTGCCTATTATTAAACATGTAACTATAGCTGAAGTTACGTGTTTATTATGTCCCACTTTTACCTTTAATTATATTATGGTATTTGTTATTCAGCTGAAAGTGTTGATATTCTCAAAATTTCACATGCTATTCTATTTCTGTTGGTGCAGGATTTATTGTTGGATCTGTCGATGGACAGGTTGCTTTGGAATACCTCCTTAAATCCAGCCCGAAGAACGAGGGGTCAGTATAGTTTCTTCAGTATATAATCATCCAGGGTTGTACTTGTATTTGTGGTTTGCCTTTCCTGAAATGATGAAGTCTTAGCTTCAATTTTCACTCTAACCCAGCTTTCATTTATCGAAAGATATGCGGTAAAACTACTCCTTCATTGTTATCATCAGCTGACATTTTCTTTTCTTTCAACAAGCTGAACCAAACATTCATGCCACAAAGTTGTGTAGCAAATAACGGATGTCGTGCATGCATTTTCGAGTTATTGCGTATACCTTATTTAGTGAAAACTTGTATATATATTTTCTTTCAAAACTAGTGAATACTCCTGTAGATCAAAATCAAGAATCCCTTGGTCCTTTATGGATATCCTAGTAATTCAGTATTTAATTCATGCAGATTGATAGGCATGTTGTATTCAATGAAATCCTTCACTTGAGTCTTGTACTTCTGCAGATATGCTTTCAACTGCCATCCGAAAGACAAGAAAGGAAAACGTCATCTTGTAGCTGTGAATGATATTGCATTTGATCCTTCGTACGTGCTGCGTCCTCTTTTAATTTTTGTTGTTGTTTATATTGGATCACATGCCGGTATATTTCCTGTTTTCAGCACTTGTGGTGTCGTCGTTACTGGTGACAACGATGGGCATGCTATAATATGGGACACTGTGCGTAAGAAACGCTTGGAGGAGGTATAGTCGATTACTCGAGAAAATGCTATTGCAGTAGTTGATGAAATACATGGCTTATGAAATTCGACTTTAATTTTGTTATAATGCTTCTCATAACATTGGCTTGTTTTGCAGTTGCCTAAATATCCCAACAGTGTGACATCTTTAGCTTATAACCATAGCGGACAGCTTTTGGCCATCGCATCCAGTTATGCATACCATGAGCGTGATGAGAATAGGTAGGCACTCTTACAATCAAAATTCTTCTTATGGAGCTACCGTGAAATGATATGTATCACAAGGATGGATATGTTCCTTTCCAACAGAGACGAGTCACCTCAGATATTCTTGCATCACATGGATAATAATAGAACGCATCAAGCCAGTTTCTGACAGAAGTTCCAAGAGGAAACCAATGCATCCATGACACCAGGAAATTTGTCCATATTTCAGCATAAACCAATTTACATCTCGTGGAAAAAAAAAATTAAATTTATTTTTAGAACTTGGTATAGGCTATCATACAAAGAAGTATGCATTTTAATTTGTATTGTAGCCTCTCATCGAGATATACATATTCTCAACCACCATTCGTGACAGATTTGTACTATTGTTTCTCATGCCCATGGGCTGATCCAACATTCCTCCGGCAACTTTTCAAACCTCTGTGTATCCTTGCAGTAATCATACACCACAAGGTTCCTCTGCACCCACGCATAGTCCAACATCTGCTCTTCCGACAGATGCCATGCGTTGTACTGATCCCACCAATTCTCCGTCGTGGTCGCGACGCAGGCCGGGTACGGATCCTCCCACCGGCACGCATCCACACTGAAGTCCTTGTAAGACGACACGAAGGGCGATTTTTCCCAGTCGGTTTTCTCGAGACCACCCCTCGTCGCCCAGTCATCGGCATTCCATATGCTGGAAAACAGGTACATGGGCTGAGTATTGGGGAAGAAGGTGTTGGTGTAGTTGGCGTTCTTGAAGACTCGGATGGGAACTTGATCCACGAAGAAACTGGCAACACAAAAACAAGCAGTGAGGATTCAATACACACAGTGTTTGAAAAAGTGGCCAGTTGATAAGGGGCCCAAACGGTATTCAAAGGAACATAGCCTATGTAACCGCCCTCCTGAAAAGAGAATACAAAACACAACACATGCTAACATAAGTTATGTGTTCAGTGTTCTACAGTGTGGCTGTCTATGTGCCGCCTGCGGCAGCTCTCTCAAAATCCGCTTCATATGCCTAGGCGACATAAACATAAGTTATGTGTTCGGTGCCTAAACGGCTTCAGCGTTGGGCGACTCGAAAACGCAAAAGGATCGCCCAGCAGTTTCTCAAACATTTTGAGAGTACACATTTATTAGTAAGTATACTATAAAATGCTCTAACTCTGCCAAGCTTACACTATCTGATGGTTGTTCCATAGTATCGCATATGTGTGAAAATCCTCCGTTGGATCGAACCACAGCGAGTGTCTCATCTCTCGATTTCCTGTTCCATTCTTGTACACATTGGTCTGGAGGATATAAGGTTGCCCGCTTCTGTTGCCCAAAAACTCAAGATCAAGTTCATCCCTTCGAGGACCAGCTGCATTTTCCGAACACATCTGCCCACAACAACAACAACAAATCAATTCACTTGGAACCTTAAAACACCGTTTTATCTCGACACTCACGTAAAATGCCGTTACGACTCCAGCTGAATCTCCCCCGACAAGCTTCAGCTTCATGCTGAACCATCCGAATCTGTATTTCTGCTTCGTCATGAACCCGCAGCCTGTTATGCAATTTCATCAGCTGTCGTTCGATTGAATCAAAAAAGTTTTAAGATGGGGATTCTAACAAGTGGGTTTATATATTATGAGGGTACCAGATTGTTTATCGAGTGATAGATACCAGATCTGTCCATCTGGGGAAGTCTTGAAATGAGTCTCCGGGCAGGTTTTGCTGAAATTGTTATCGAAGGTGTCGCTGGAATCAGCTCCGGTTATGGAGGCGGAGAAGAAGAGAAGAGCTGAAAAAAGTGCGGCCTTTTTCTCCATTTCCATAGTAGATTCAATTCAACAAGCGGAGTTTCAGTGGATGAAGAATTTGACAAGGAACAGAGGAGATCTCTCTGTCCTCTGTTCTTCGAACTGTCATATTATACAACTGGAAGTCCAGTACTGGACCCCCGTGAGATTCTTCCTTTGATTATTTCGAAATAAAGGTGTTGAAAGTGGGGTGAATACAGAGTGGAAAAAGGTTCCAATGGATCAAAAGACAATGGTAGATGAGCTTTTTTTGGCTAAAGAAATTTTGATCTATGATAAAAAAAAAATGAGTTTTTTGGTCTAAATGCTGTAATTGGACAATGATGTGTGTAGTTGGGTCCAAACATGTAACATGGGTACATTTTGATTAATGTGAAGGGACAACAGGACAACTGTGACATGGTTGGAGGAAGAGAAAAGACATACAACCTGGGCATGTGAAAAGTGTTTGACTCCCTTGGTTTGTCTTGGTTCGATATGAAACTTTGAATTTAATTTAGAGGAGCAACTTGATAAATTTTCTATGGATGAAACATTTATACGCCGTAGCTCATACCTATTAATTTTCTAATAAAAATTTCCATTATTAATTAGGTTTTTATTAGTATTTTAAAAATTAACAACAAACAAGACCATTAAAATTGATCTCTCGAAAGTTTTCGATAAAATGGAGTGATACTCTATTGAGAATACCCTCCGCGATGTGGGTATCCCGAATTCTATGGCTTCCGTAATCTTGTCCTCTCTCCGTACTTGCTCTACTAGAGTGGTTTGGGATGGTATTAGAGGAGATGAATTTTCTCCAAAAAGAGGGGTTCAACAAGGCGATCCTATATCTCCTTATCTTTTCGTTCTATGCATGGGGCGTTTGTCCCAATTTATTAGCGAGGCCACATCTCTCGGCATCTGGAAGACACTTCTTTTTTGTCGAAGTCGTTTCCCTTTATCACATCTTATCTTTGCCGATGATCTTATCCTCTTTTCCGAGGTCAGCATTGTCAGGCAACTATCATTAAAGAGATTCTTCATATTTTCTCATCTTCCTCGGACAAATGGTGAATGCTAGTAAATTGGTGCCATGGTTGTCTCCAAATGTCCCACGCTCCCTGCTGTTGTGATTGAGTTATCACTAGGCATTAAGTGGGTGGATAATCTTGGTTCTTATCTTGGCGTGCCTCTTTTGCACGACAGAGTCACCAAACATACTCATGCTGCTACCTTATTAAAGATGCGCAAGCGGAAATCCTCTTGGAACTCGTGGAGAATTTCCATGGCAGGGATGTTGGTGCTTAGCAAAATCAATATTGTGTGCTATGCCCTTATACCAAATGCAATTAGTGGCTTTTCCTTACCTAGTCTGTGACGACCTTGATCGAATCGTGCGACAATTCTTGTGGGGAGGTGATCCTCATAATCCAAAGAGAACGATGGTTTCTTGGGCAGCAAGTATGCCAAAAGAAACAAATCTGGTGGGCTGGGCCTATATCGTTTCAGAGATGTCAACCGTTCATTTATCCTTAAACTGGCTTGGGAGTTAGCTTCTGATTCGCAAAAACTTTGGACCAATTTTTTTTTGGCTAAATACGGCCTTGGGCGGGACATCATCACATGGTCAAACTCACGAGGCTCTCACCTTTGGAATAGCATAAGCCGTGAGTTTGAAACTGTTCAACACTCTACGAGATGGATACTTGGCGATGGCTCCTCTATATCCTTTTGGCTGGATTTATGGTTCCCGTTTGATTTTATTTTGTTTGATGTTGCATTGCGTCCTATCCCTGATTCTGACTTGCATCTAAACGTTCAAAGTTTTTGCCTTAGCTAAGGGGGATGGAACACTGCAAAGCTTACCGAATGGCTTCCTCCTCTTGTGGAAAGGATCCTAGCAATCCCACCTCCATGTCCGGAAGCTGGTCAGGACAGACGCTCCTAGGCTTTCACTCAGAATGGCAAATTCAGTTGCTCCTCGGCAATGGAGAGGCTAATTCTTCCTTCCCCTTCACAACCACTAGTGTCGTGGAATCACCTTTGGTCTCTTCCTATTCAGGAAGGCATTAAGTTATTCCTCTGGCCAGTCATACATGGAGCTATTTGGACGAACATTGAGCGTCTTAAAAGACACATCTCGATGTCGCCCGCCAGCACATTCTGTCATCTCCCGAAAACACTCTTGCATATCCTTAAGAATTGTCTGCGGAGTCAATGGATGTGGCAGAATATAGCCCCTTCCCTACAGGATCCATTCTTTCTCTTTACCAGCCCCTCTGACCGGGTTTTTTCAAATATTATACCTTCTAACAATGGTTTTGAGTGGCAGATTTTGTTTTCAACATGCCGTTGGAAGCTATGGACATTTCGAAATGATGACATCTTCAATGGCAAACAATGTTCAGGACTGACTATTGCTCTAGCCATCCAAGCATTTATCAAAGCATGTCATCAAGCTAGATTGTCAATGATTCCTACACCAAGGTATCAAACCATGAGTCCAGAAAGCTTTCCTTGCCCGGATCAAGTGACCTTTTTCCTAGCAGTAGATGCAACTGTCTTCAGAGCATCTTCGTCTGCAGCTTGTGGGGGAGTTCTCCGTACCAACAACTTGGACTGGTATCTAGGCTTTTCCAAACAGATTGGTAGATGCTCGGCTATCGTGGCGGAACTCTGGGCTATTCTTCATGGTCTCCAGCTTATAATCGACCTTAAACTGCCTGCAGTTCACCTTCAATCAGATTGTAGAGCGGCCATTGACTTAGTTGATGGAAAGAGGTATGATCTTCCCAGTTGTGAGCTAATTCGGTGGATCCGGGAAGCCAGAGCTATATGCAGCAGTATCACTATTAGTTACATTCCTCGCGACATGAATTGCAAGGCGGATTGCCGTGCAAAGCAGGGTTTGTCTAATTCGAGCTTCAACATTACATTCTTTAGCACCTTACCCACATGTTTGCAACAATCAGCCCACCTGCCCTCTTCCACAAATCTGACCTCAGAGGCTAACCAAAGGTGAAGTCAATTCCATTCAGACGGAAATCACTGAACAGGAGCACTCAACTTTACATCCGATGGAAGTTTCTACTTCAGCTTCTTGACCAGATTTCCTTATCCAGCATGAGTTCAGTAATGAGTAGCATTCTTTGGATAGTGTGTTTAATTTTGTCCCACCATAATTAGGAGTCTGCTTGTCATTCTTTTTATGTCCAGAAGGTTTCTCTTGCAAAAAAAAAGACCGTTGAAACAAACATGACGGTTGGAAGTCGACCAATTGGTTTGTGGCGACACTATCCAAAGAAGACTTAAGAATGTGTGCGACCAAATATATATCATTAGTACACTCTTAAAATGAAGATGAAAAATGATCTCCACAATTATTTTAACCTCACAAATAGGGATGACAATGGGACGGGATGGGTCAAGATAGACCCAGACCTGCCCGCCTACCTCACTGTTGGACCCGGCCTGCCCCGCTTCAGGGCGGAGTGACCCGAATCCGCCCCGCTCCCGGGCGGGGCGACCTGGACCCACTCGGCCCCGACCCGTGCCTCCAAATTCACTTTTAAAAAATTAAATTTAAAATTGAAAAATAAATTAAACAAGAATTTTTTTTACACCTTGAAAAAAATCACTACTCATTTTTGCTTATATTTTTCTTTCTATGGGTTTTATTTTTAAATTTTTTTCCAAATTTATAAATTTAAAACAATTAAAGTAGGAGCATGATTTTATACATGCATTTTCAATTCTGGCCACTAGAATTGTCCGTTGACGGAATTGGGCACATCGTTAGAAAGCTTATGCACAGAAGATCATAAGTCCCATGTTTAGTTTCGATTCCGGCGACTTCATCGCCGGAATTTTCTAAAACCCTATTTAGAACTCCTTAACCCAAGGGGAAAATATGAAACTAAATTAAATGGTGATAAAGTCGTCGAAATATCACCAAAACTTGAACATATAATCTTCTATGTATAAGCTTTCTAACGATGTGCCCAATTCAGTCAACGAGCAATCCTAATGGCCGGAATTGAAAATCATGTCTAAAATAATGTCTAAAATTCTGTCACCGGATCCTGCACCATTAAAGTATAGTTATAAATAAAATTAAAATATATATAAATATAGGGGTAGGATCTATGCACATATAAATGAACACACGTTTTCAATTCCCGCAACTAGCATCGCCCGTTTACGAAAGTGGTCACACCGTTGGAAAACTTATACATAAGAGATCATAAGCGCCATGTTTAGTTTCGATTCCGGCGACTTCGTTGCCGAAATTTTCTAAAACCCTATTTAGTACTACTTAACCCAAGGAAAAATGTGAACCCTCCATTAAACGGTAATAAAATCGTCGGAACATCACCAAAACTTGAACATATGATCTTCTATGTATAAGTTTTCATTTAATATATATTAAATGACCGTGAAGGGTCCCGGGCGGGTTTCTCACCCCTGTCCCGGGCTTCTGCCCCACCCACAGAGCGGGTCCGGATTGACCCACCGAGCGAGACAAAATTATCATCCCTACTCGCAAAACTATACTCGGGCAATCCGAAAGAGAACATATGAGCTGAAACTAACAGTTCATCCAATTTACTTCAAACATTGCAAAAAAAAATTTATTTCAAGCATTTGATTTGAGAAGTCAGTAGTAGTTAAGTAAGAAAAATGAAACTAACAACATCAGACAGTTTGGCCGAGTGGTCTAAGGCGCTGGATTTAGGCTCCAGTCCGAAAGGGCGTGGGTTCAAATCCCACAGCTGTCAATCAACTTTTTCTTTTTTGAAAATTTTTATTTTACAATTAGTTAAAATCAAAATTGTTTAAAAAATCGTGGTTTGTATTTTTTTTCCCATTCGGTAATTGTGAACTAGTGGATCCGGATCAAACTGAAGGAAACTTTGTATTGTCGAAAAGCGCGCGACAGATCGAAACCTTAAACCGAAAACTCATGAAATGACTAAAATATTCTCCAGATTTGGCACAGAAACACTGTTGGGGAGGGATATTTTCGTTGGTGCTTTCGGTTTATGATTCGGTGGGCAAGTTTTACGCCAAGCATTAGTGGTACGAAAATGAGACAACTAGCTCGACCCATCGATTTCCTTTTGCTCCCCGTCCCGTAATGCAAGTTTCGCTGCACCCAAAATGCGCCGGAAAGACCAGCACTTCCAATATCTACCCAAATTCTTTGCAGCTTCCGTCAAAAAGTCGGGTAAGAATTGGAGGATCCAAATCAAGCAAACACAACTTGTTTCTCAAGTATCCACTGTACTCTTGCAGCGCCAATCCAAATTCTGGATTCCCCTTCTCAGGACCCTCAACCTGTCCTCCAATCTAACTCCTACCGTTTTCCTCCAAATTCTTAACAACATCCAGAAGAACCCAAAAGTCTGTTTGGATTTCTTCAATTGGGCCCAGAATGTTACTGATTTCAAGCCTGACGTCAAGGTCAAGTGCGAGCTAACCCGGATTCTATTTGGGGCAAAACTGTGTGATCAGGGAAGGACCATCCTGGATTCTATCATTAAAGATCACTCACCGTCCAAGATTACGACTTTATTAATTCAGGCACGCAAAGATGTGAATTTGCGGGATTATTCTCATGTTTTCGATTCTGTTATTGAATGTTATTGCCGAAAACAAATGTATATGCAGAGCTTGGAGGTTTATCAGATGGCTAAACAGCACGGCTTTTCATTAAGTCTGGGTACTTGTAACTCGTTACTGAATTTATTGAATGATAAAAATGAGCTGAGATTAGCATGGTGTTGTTATGCTTCTATTATTAGAAATGATGTTTCAGGGGATCAATTAACTTGGTCCATCATTGCCAATATTTTGTACAAAGATGGAAAATTTGAAAGAATTTTGAGTATCTTTGATATGGGAATATATTCTCCTGGGATGTTTGAATTGATGGTTGATGGTTATAGCAAACGTGGAGAGTTTAAGACTGCATTTGATTGTGTAACTGATATGTACAGAAAAGGAATTGAACCGTGTTTTGGTACTTATAGCTCAGTGCTTGATGGGGCTTGTAGATTTCAGAATGGAGAAGTGATTGATAATGTGATAGCTTTAATGGAAGAGAAAGGATATATCCCAGAACATCCTTCTTCAGATTATGATGCGATCATCTCGAAACTTTGTGATCTAAGAAAGACATTTGCCATGGATCTGTTTTATGAGATGGCTTGTAATGACAACATTGAAATACAAGATGCCACCTATGGATCCATGCTGTTAGCATTATCCTCCGAGGAACGTAGAATGGAGGATGCGATTAGAGTGTACCATATCATGCATGAGAAAAATGTGGTACCAAGCAACAGCTGTTACAATGCCTTTGCGGTTTCTCTATGCAGACAGAATCCATCGCATGGTATCAGCAAGATGTTAGTTGATATATTGAGAACCGGACTAGTTTCTGTGGACGAAGATATCTCGAGATATATCAGTAAACAATGTCTTGATTGTCAATGGAAGGAAGCAGAGGAACTTTTTAATGAAGCACTTGATCAGGGGTGTTGGCTGGATTCTCATTCTTTCAGTTCATTCATGAAACATTACTGCTCTAGAAGACAACTTAACAAAGCGATTGAGCTGCATAATAAGGTGAAGGGACTGAATCGGGCTATGGATACGGCAACATGTAATATATTTCTTGTCGCTTTATTTGAAGGGAAACGAATGAGAGAAGCGGACGAAGTTTTTGATTACATGAGGACTTGCAAAACATTGGATTGTGAGAGTTTTTCAGTGGTTATACAAGGTTTCTGTCAGGTAAAGGAATTGAGGAAGGCCATGAAGCTGCATGATGAAATGCTGGATTCGGGGCTCAAGCCTGATCAAACAAAATATAAGAGATTAATTTCTGGCTTCAGATGAATTAGAGCGGCTGATGCTACGTTTAGTGTAACCATACCCTCTAAGCTCCCCTTTTCTCGCCATTTTCCCACTTTCCAAGTCCTTCAAAAGTTTCAAATCCACTTCATCCCCTTTTTTGGCCATTTTTCTTGGAAGATTTGGGTGGTTCTCCATTTCTTTCTTCTCTCCCTTACCCTTCTTCCCATGTCTGCTTGTCATTGCTGTTTCTCTCTCCTCACAAGCATTCACGAAGGCTGAAGGCCTCCCACCACAATATTTCGGTCATCACCCCCTTCAGAATCTTGATACCTGAAGCAATCTGCATTCCGATTTCGTGCCCACAACTTATTTTTCATGTTTTTGTTTGGAGTGCTGCTTCATTTTCGATTCGTAGCAGGTACCTTATTGCTTCAACGTTATCCTCCCATGCTCATAACATCCTCTCTACACCAAAGATGCGTGGAGATGATACATTTGAATCGTAACGGGGAGGAGGGAGAGAACAGGAACCTCGTTTGAATCGAATTTGTCCCCCCCGGCCCTCTTAAACTTATTCGAAAAAGGGTAATGAATTTTTCGTTTCAATTTACAGTTTCTCATCTAGTGGAGTCAGTTATAACATAACATGCACGTTTTTGTGGGCTGCGTTTATTCCATTTGACGATTTGGGTTTTATCATTATATGCTTGTTGATTTGTTCCTTTTTTCGACAGGAAAAGGGAGGGTTTTATCCACAAGTTATCTCGTGTTTTGTTTGGTATTTTGCTTAACGTCTCTGAGGATATAAAAGCTTAATTCTTGTTGTAAGAGGAACAACTATGAAGGGAATCTACAAAGGAGTCAAATATACTCTATCTCACATGTTTGGTGAAATATTTTTTCTGCCTTCTGTTTGATTAAGTTTTTTTTTTGATTGAATGTTCTATTGAAATTTCTGTTCAAATCTTGGAGGGCTAGTCTTAGAGTCCATGGTTCTTGTAGTTGTGAAGGAGCGTGAAATCGAGATCGGACTTCCGACTAATGTTAAGCATATAGCACATATTGGGTGGGATGGCTCCTCCGGGACTGCTCCTACTTGGGTACGTGGCGTACCTATTATGTTGTATCTTCTCCATATCTGCAATCTCCATTAGATAATCTGGAGCTTTGCTAGCTTTATTGCATTGCACATACATTCATTCACTGTGCGTGTTTAACTCTTCCTTACAAAATGCAGATGGATGAATTCAATACTGTGCCCAATTTTGCTGCAGCATCCATTGGCAATTCCGGTTCTGCACTTTCACCATGGTCCTCTCAAGGTTCATACATGGCTTCAATTTGTTCTTTTCTATTGTATTCTCAAGTTCTGCCGTAATCAACTTGACAACTAGTATGATTTGCATCCCTTGTTAAAACATATTTGAATGATTAAAGAAGATTCTTGAGTGTCACAAAAATGGTGCATCAAATGAAATTAGCGTCAAGGATATTCGAGCTCTCCATGGTTGGTTTACTGTTCTACTTGTGTATTTAGTAATGGGATAAGCTCAGTAAATAAAAGGTTAGTGCAAGTGTTAGAATATCTCACACGGAATTCACACATAAATGTCAACCAATTTAAATGGGGATGTGGTGCTACAATCTATCACATTGTTAATAACTAATGAGAATAATCCACATCTTTCTATTTAACTTGTCGACACACGTGCACCAGCGCACATGTGACCCGAGCCTAGAGAGAGGATCTATTTTCTAACAGAAAGCAAGTGAGGTTGACACATCATCTGTCTCAAAGATGCTTAGATTGTGTTTGGTATTAGTGAGAACATAACATTCTTAGATTCTTGCTTCCAACATATAAGATAAAATGAACCATTTGCTACTCTCTGTATGAGTATGAAACTCCCACGAGTCTATTTTTGTTTCTGTACAGATTTCGCAGAATCCACGAGGCAGCACTCTGGATCGGAGATGTTTAGAGGCGGCATACCTGCAGATGAGCTTCCACCTATGAAGAAGAAAAGAGGGCGGAAGAAGTACAAGTCTACTTCATCCCCAAGATCTAACTCCGACTCATCAAGGTCATCAAGGATTGCAAGGTCGAGAACAAAGTACGTTGAAGGCAATGCAAATCCAACAAACATTGAAGTTGCATGAGAGCTGAAGCTGGATAAGCATACTCTCCTCTATATGTGAAGTAAAGCAGAAACTCCCCATGTTCTCCCCACTTGTCACCGGATGTTGTAGTGTTGAAAATCTTTGAGCGTGATCCGACAAACTGAATTGTCCCTTTCCTTCGCTTTTGTAAAAAAGTTGATCAATGGATATTATTAACAAACCCTTGGGGTTGTGAGAATTAGGTGAACTCGTGAATAAGAGGTATTGAGTTCAAGCCAAATTTAATCCATAGGAGCCTTTGGGCTGGGTGCAGGCCGCCCAGATTAGTCGGGAATGTAAAAAACTCTCGGATACTAGAGAGCGGGAATATTTCTCCCAATTTACCTACAAAAAAAATGTATATTATTAACTGGATTCCAGAGCTAACAATTAACATATGAGTTGATTAACGGTCAATGTAGTTGGGTTTTCAGCCCAATGTTCACTAGACAATTTAAGTGATTGGGCCCGGACTTTAAACCCAACTCGATTGTGTAGCATTTCCAATCTTTAAATAAGAAAATTGCATGTTTTGGTTAATTATGATAGCCTTGGCTATATCTCTTTTGCCAAAGTCATTTATCAACTTAGTTGTGGTTCCAGCCAAATTTATAAGGAAAAAAATGGGTTTCTGATTGAAAAACTGATTTCATTGTGTACACCTCTGTCTATTTGTACAAGTAATGACCTAATCTGCTTTCTAACTTATCAACCACTAATCTAGGTAACACCAATTACAATTGGGCTAATTACAGTGTAAAGAATCAATTAAGCTGCTACTGTCCATGTCCATGTCCAGGTAGCCCGGTCCGTTTATTTACGTCCGTTTATCCCCCCTCAAGTTGGTGTATGTAAGTCGACACTGCCCAACTTGGACAAAAGGAGCTGTAGACGAGCAGAACTGAGTGGCTTGGTAAACAGATCAGCAATCTGCTGAGATGTGTGAATGTAGGATGGACAAATAAACTTACAAAGAACGGCATCACGAACAAAGTGGCAATCAACTTCAATGTGTTTTGTTCGTTCGTGAAACACAGGATTTGTCGTCAAGTGAAGGGCAGACTGACTGTCGCTGCGAACTGAGATAGGCTCAAGTGGGGACACGCCAAAATCTTTGAACAAACCTTGCAGCCACTTCAATTCACAGTCACCGAGGCAAGTGCACGATACTCAGCTTCGGCCGAGGAGCGAGCCACCGTGGGTTGTTTCTTTGTCTTCCACGAGATGGGTGAGTCCCCCATGACTACAAAGTAACCAGTCAGCGACCTTCGTGAGAGCGGACAGCTAGCCCAGTCAGAATCGCAATAACCAGTTAACTGCAATGAGCTGGATGATTTCAGCAGAAGCCCCTGACCCAGATTGCCTTTGAGATAACGAACTACTCTCAAAGCAGCTTCCCAGTGACGTACACCAGGTTGCTGCATAAATTGGGCCAGAGTATGCACGACATAGCTTAACTCAGGGCGTGTGATGTGCAGATAAATCAATCTCCCAACGAGCCGACGATACTGTTCTGCTTTGTGCAACAGTGGCCTTGAATCTAAGGCCAATCGATGATTTTGCTCCATAGGAATCGTACTGGGCTTACATCCAAGGAGACCATGCTCTGCAATTATGTCCAATGCGTACTTGCGCTGTGAGAGAAAGATTCCACTAGTTGCCCGGGACACCTCGATACCCAAAAAATACTT
>JAOYMZ010041897.1:0-15132 GCA_025802335.1 Pinguicula primuliflora | reverse complement strand
TAGTGGTCTAAAGAGATTGTAACTCCTATATTCTTTCATAGTGGAATTCTTCTATCCCTACCCGTGGTTTTTCCCCTAATTTATTTAGGGATTTTCCACGTAAATCTGTGTCCTATTTATCTTTAGTATTATTTCCTACAAATTATTAGCTGCAGTTCGGCTCTATCGGTCCTATTTTCACAACATGGTGGTGGATTGTCTAATTCCACGCAGATTCGAGCATGCCTGGGGCGAACCATTTGCGATGTAGATTGATCAATCAATAACGGTTTCCCAACGAGTTTTCCTACATCATACAAGCTCTTCTTGATAAACAACACTACTGGCAAATGCTCAAGAGTGATCCAAACATGAGCAAAGTGAGATTCCACTGTACTTTGAAAATATGCAGTCCATTTGAACAATCTCATGGGAAATCCACCTATGGACTAGTTTTCACGCATCCACATACGATTCTTGTCCTCCTCACTATCAAATCCAATCAGAATGTGCTTGTGATCTAATAATCCAGTAGGGAAGGAACATTTTAGCGCTATGGTGGTGATTATCCATCTTATATCTCGAATCGGAGGACGTCCATCGGAGAATTTCCCAATTAGGACATTTTTGAAAGGTACGCTAAGTCTAGTAATTTCTTCAAATTTGAACTCTATAGCCGGCATATCTTTAAATGTCCATGGTGTTTTCTCAAAACGTTCCTCGGGGAGACTATCTTCTGGCGTAGTAAAGAGAGAGGCGACGTTCTAGGTAATGCGGTTTTGTTCCCGGCGGAGGCCAGCCCTGGCAGCAGAAAGTCCTCCATATATTCCCTAAAAGAGAAGGGATTTTGTCGGAGACGAAGCTCAGCCGGTTACAACGGCTAATTTTTGCAAGAGAAAACAGTGTGTGATAATCACACTTTTTTGGTGCGTGTCAAATTACTTTTTCCTTAGGATTAAGTCATTTGTTATAAGAATTTTAGATGAATTCTGCCGGAGCATTGAGACATGTGATCTATAGTGTAACACCTTATTGTCATGATCATTTTAACGATGAACAATAACAGTGAATTGAATACAAAAGGACATGCATAAGAAATACACTTAATAAACAAGTATCAATCCATTCGAAGTTGTCGACGATTTTATGTATCAACTCTATCCAAGTCTCTGAACCGCCTGATTTAGGTGGCTCTCTGGTGGATCCAACAGGATGCTTTCAATTTATGCCCCCTTGAGCGAACTGTTTTGCTTGTATTACTGGCTTTTGCTTCATTAGTATAAAAAAGAAGTTGTGGACGATTCTATAGAATTGATAATATTATTATTCTACACAACGGATGGTGACCTTCATGTGCACAACACCTATATACACTGTTTGGGGGAATTAATGTATGATTTTAATCTAAATCATTGAATTTTACTCTAACAATCACAAACTCAATTAGGCAGGTAAGACTATTTAGTTAGGAAGGAGAAAATTTATGGCCCATCATTTCCCTTAATTCAAAATAGTGGTGTGAATTAAGAGCTTTGCTAGACATATAAACAAGAAATCGAAAAGCAGACCGAATAGTATAAAATAAGTACAGTAATACATTTTGGTGTGTGTGATATAGGGCCTACCAAATTACAAAAGTTCCGTTTAAGTTTCGACTTTGATGTGGTCTGCAATCATTTTTCGTGAATTAATACACTTCTACGTGTTATATTTGTTTTAAACTGTTCGAACTTTTGCTTACAGATTAAATAAAGTCAAGTTCAATCTTCATCATTATTCTGCAAACAAATTATCCCAAAGACCTTCAAACACTGACCACATATCCCATTGCCGTGCCCAGTCCACCCATTACCATTTTCCTGCTCTCTATTCTATAATCCATCTATCCCTGGCGTTCGAGAGTTACATCCTTCTCTGAATGTGTTCAGTATGGTCGTCTTCATTCCGGGTGATAGTCCCTCCTCAATGGAAGCACAGGCACAAGAGCCTCCGGTACTGGATGCTGCCACATTCCAGGAGGAATTCGAAATTTCTTCATTTATCCATTACATCATCTTCTTCCAGTGGTGCTTCTTCAGAACAATCACAAGTAAATCATCTTACACAGAACGATAGTAAAAACGGCGACTTTTTCAAGAAGATTGTGGACAAATTATATGTTAATTTCCATATTGCTTCTTCATTTTACTGAAAATTTGCAGTGCCGTAATTGTATGCTTCATGTTGCAGCTGGGATATGATCATGAGGAGCTATTTGGAAATGCTGGCTTACAAACAAGGTAATAGGCAATACACATATAACTGAATACGATGTTTTATAGAAGTGGTTACAGAGAAAGGAAAAACGGGCCTTTTGTTTCAACCTGTGCCTCACAAGTTAGCAACGAAGCATCTTTGAATGTGTGTGATTTGAACATTTCAATCAGTAGAGTACATCTAAAAGTTACAACATTTGTTGGCAATTGGCATTATCTTAATTTTATTATCCCTATTGGAATATCTCTGATACCGATTAGAGAAACAATTGTCAACCAACTTAAATAGGAATGCAGTGCAATAATATATTACCTTGGGCTCAAGTTTGTACTAAAAGTAGACCACATCCAGCTATTTAAGTTAGCCCACACACGTGCACCTGCGCAAATGAGGCCCGAGCCCAGAGAGAGGTGAGACAGTTTTCTTACATGGTATCGGAGCGGGCGGTATGAGGCCAAAGAGTGTTTCCGAGAAAGTTCGGAGTGAATTGGCCCAATGGGCCCATGGTAGGTTTGGCCCAATTTGGGCATTGTTTCAGGAGATCTAGATGATTGTTTCCGAGGTCCTCGTAATTATTTCCGAGAAAATCCCAAGTATTGATCCCAGAATGGGAATTGACCCAATTGGGCATTATCAGTGTCTTGGGAATTTGTCCCAACTTATGGTTTTAATGAGGGTTGCTCACCTTCTTAATTATATTAGCTCACGCCTCACACACGTGCATCTGCGCACACGAGGTCCGAGTCCAGAGAGAGTCAGGTCTGTTTTCTAACATGGTATCGAAGCGGGCGGTCTAAGGCCCAAGTTTGTGTTGAAAGAGAAATGAATATGGGAATAAAGTTGTAAATAAGGTAAAAGATAAATTGTAATCTTTACCTTTTCTAGATATCCCTTAAATCATGGGGAGGAGATCATGGCTCAACCCTCATCTCTGACTATATATGTAACTCCCATGAATGATGAAAAACGCAAGAAAAGAAAAGGAGAAGAAAATCTCTCCCGTGGAGTAGAAAATTTCTCGAACCACGTAAAATCATCGTGTTCTTATTCAATTCATACAAAACCAATACATTCATAAATCCAATAGTTTGTTCCCGGAGGGGATTCGGGAGTGTTGTACCTATGGAAGTTTGGCCTGATGTGGTCATTGTTAGCCCAGAGAGAGGCGTGTCGGTTTTCTAATAATCCCTACTACTGCATGCCGATTAAATGATTATCGTCTCTTGGTCATTAGATTGGCATCACTTATTTTTGCATCAATTTAATCCAACGATCCAAATTCACGGTCTGTCATTTAGTCTAGACGCATGAGCCTCTATAAGAATATTTGACTTATCTTCAAGTGTCTAACTTGACGGCCTTTGGCCAATGTAATTTGGAGAGAGACAATGGAAACGCTTCCTTTTGGTATTTTGATGTTTTGATACTTGTTTTTTAATGTAGGAAGGTGGATTCTGATCCATCCAAACCAAGATCATGGTTTGGACCAAATGGCCAGTATATTCGAGAACTACCTTGCCCGGGCTGCAGGGGAAGAGGTTATATACCGTGTGCAATGTGTGGAGTAGAAAGGCCGCGGCCAGATTGTTCTTCGTGCACTGGCAATGTAAGTTCTCAATAAAATCAAATGGAAGAATGATAAACAGTCATATGGTTGATGATATGCCTCTACTCATTGTGTGGCAGGGCATAGTTTCATGCCACCAGTGCCATGGAGACTGTGTTATCTGGGAAGAGTCGATTGATGAACGGCCATGGGAGAATGCCCGTTCTGTGTAATTCTCTTCTACACTCTTGGTGTCTGTCTTAAATATATTCTCTCTGAATCTGAATATATTCTTTTCATGGACTTCTTCTACATTGTACTGTTGTCTATGCATTCCAGTTCTCCTCTTAAAGTTAAGGAAGACGATGAAGTAGACAACCTGGATATAAAGCTGGATACGAAAACAAAAACCAAGCGTGCTTATCGATCCTCTACTCCCGAAGTTAATTTGAAGATCAGTAGATCTCTGAAAGTTAAGTCATACCTCTCTGAATATGTAGACAAGATTATTGGTGTGTAATTCATAGTCTTTATCTTCGTGGTTTCGTTGGATGTTTGCAGAGCCTCAATGCCAAAACTGGAATATTTAGTAAGAGAATGAAGATAATTCATGGAGATCCTACGCTTCATGCACAGAGAGTGGCTGCTATTAAGGTTTTGTTCTGTTTTTGATATCTGATTTCGGGAGCAGGGGGTGTGGGATGAGTTAACTCATTGTACACTATGCAGTGCACCGCGGGAAGCACGAGGGTGAGTGTTTAATACTTTTGTACGGACACGTCCAATCCGGCAGTGATACATGAGCATAACTCATCGCACACTCCCCATTTCCATCTGATTACTTCCCCTTAACAAATGCGCCCTCTAGAAACCTTGAAAATCACATCACATGTACAACAAGACTTGGCTTAAGTTTCTACATTCGAAAAATCGTGAGCATGTTTCCCTGAAACAGAAAACTAAAGGGACTGCTGATGCAAGGAAACGTGCTTCTGAAGCCATGAAAAGATACTTTTCTGATCCTAAAAATCGTCTTAAGTTAAGCACTGCAATGAAAGGTTACCGTCTGATTCTGAGTTTTGAATTCATAGAACTTTTGCTTGCTTCATTATAAAATACATGATTTGTTGTGCAGGGATCAAATTCTACTGTCAAGAATGCGGAAGCGAAGGTCACCGGAGACATTACTGTCCAGAAACACAGAACAAGTCTGCTGATAGGCGACTCAGATGTCGAGTATGCAGAGAAAAAGGGCACAACTTAAGAACTTGTCCAACACTGAAATCGAAGCGTAAAACTACCATGATCCTAAGGAACCACCACTGTAAGATCTGTGGTGAACAAGGACATAACCGGAGAACATGCCCACAGCGGGCTGAGACAGAAACAGCTGTTGCTGGGAGTACAGATCATTCCAAGAAGGAGGTATACATGCCATTTGTGTCAACAGAAAAGGGCACAGACGAAAAATTTGTCCATTGAGAAAATGATAACTCACAACATTTGTCAAGGTTGATTTGAGTTGATGTATTCTTTACCATTCTGCTCATAAGTGTTCATAAGGCTACTGGTAGCTTCTCGAGAAGCCGAGCCGATTTGAGAAAACGAACCAATCTAAGACTCAAACAGTTTGTAATCAAAAGCAACTGACTGCAGAGAGATCATCTCAAAGTAATGCTCACATCTAGTTTCACTCTTTACACTTTTCTTCCATGAACCCTAAACTTTAAACTCTCTATTTCATGAGCAAAAAGCGGATTAAGAATAACTGAGCAAAATTCAACAAAAAGAAGAACTTAGCAAATGGAAAGTCAATGGAGACATATCTTATAACTTCAACATCTGTTAATATCTTAAATGATACCTGCTTTAATCAGTGAAACAACCACACCAGCAGTAAACAATATTTCCAATAAGAGTAGTGATAACGGGCGATTTGCACGATGAGAACAGATCGAAGTTCCGATCAGAGCCTCCTCAAACAGAAGGAGACCTGGAAGCCAAGCTGGCATCTCTCCCCAATCTGGACATGCTCCTCTCGGGGGTATTGTGTCCAGGGCTAACACTGCGATAACTTGCTCGCAGAGATTCATCGATAGATAGGGAAGACTTGGCAATGGCATTTTTCATAAGCTTCCGGGCAGCAGGTGAAAAAACCCGTGTGCTTGGGCTTGAACTTCCCCCTCTAACTGGTGATGGCAATGGCAATGGCGGCTTCTGAAACATCTTTGACCTCCCCCTGATCTTCTTTGCAGCCTCCCTTGACAAAGAATGCGCCTTTACATCCCTCGAAGGGGGAAATGGTATTTTAAACTGTGGTCCATCACCGCTACCCCCGATATCAATGGGAGTTTCCTCTTGTTCTAACCTCAACGGAGTCCCCTCTATTTCACCCCAAGTGATAAATGGGGACTCATCAGCCCCTGGAGCCGGGGATGGTGTTCTCACAAAACTATACCCATTGTCTGCTTTCTTTACGGATTCAACATAATATCCATCCGGAGTTCTCCTCAAGTCCTCCAAATCATATTTCTTTAACCTATCACTGTCCCTTCTGGGAACTTGAACTGGGGTAGTCCCAGCAAGATGTGGGTAAAGAACTGCAGTATCGTCATGATCCTTCAGTCCATCAGACTCCAATGCTTTCCCATGGAATCTCGTATTTGGTCTGCTAATTTCCTTAGTCAAACCTTTTAGTCTGTGGACTCTCTCTTCTTCTGTCAAAGGGGCCTCCCCTCTATCAGCCGGATGATACATCAACAGATTCTTGGGTGTGTATTTCCACCCTTTCAGCGTAGCTACCGGCTGGTCTGATGTCCCATACCCATCGGTTGGACACTTCTCTCGTTTATTCCCATCTTCAATCAAATTATTCCCAGCATCGCCATGTCCCAACAAATAGTCATACTTTTCCTTCTTCTTTCTATTTACTTTCTCCATAATCCTCTCGAAACTCTCATTATCCTCGCTCGTGTACTTCCTGAAGAATTCATCAAGCGACATCGAAGCATCAACCTGATCCTCTCCCCCATCAAAACCAGAATCAGTTTCATCAATCACAACCTTCTCTTTATTCTCATTAAACGAGGGCGTAACAGAAGGATTGCGGAAGAAAGTCGAACCCGGAGTCAAAGAGGAGTAGCGGATCGAAGAATCATCAGCGGCTCCTCCACCCTTCCGTAGGCGGCGCCGTTCAAGAATCTTGAGCTGGGCGTCCCGTATAAGAACAGGATCGTGTGTCCGTACGGCCTGCAACCAGTCGAGGCGATCACGCAGCTTGGGAATATCTGGAAAGAAATCTCTCTCGATGATCTTCTCTATTGAAGCAACATACGAATCCTCGTCAAGAACGATGGATTTCCGGCGGCGCTTCGATGCCGCGAAATCGGAAGACGAAGCCCGAGTCGAAACAGAAAGCAAATTAGGGACAGAATTCTGATCGGATGATAGGGAAACAGCCGGGGAAGGAACCGGCGAAGGAGTAGAGAGACGGCGAGGCGAGTGACCCGGAGATAACAGCATGATTACTTCCGCAGCGGTGAGAAGCCAGAGAAGATAACCAAGATTAGGGTTTGTGAACTCGGGAAACTGAACAATTTTGGAACCAACTCACACACCGACGGGGATATGTCAAGTTATTCTCAATTATTTAGAATAAATAGTTTAGAATTCCATCCCTACAAAAATAAAATATTAATTATTTAAAATATAAAATTTTTAATGATATTTAAATGATACATTAAACTTATAAATTTTTTAATTAAACCACATGTATCTTTAATTAAACTACATGTCCCTACAATTCTAAATTATTTGTAGGAATATGTAGCATCACTCAATTATTTAAACGGGTATGCTAACCAAAATTTTTTGGTCCCTTAGGACAGTAAGTCACATTTGGGATGACCAATCTTGACCGTCCGTAAAAATATTGCATCTTTTATTTTTTTTCGGTTCTGTTTACTTGTTTTAGGGACGGTCGGCCGGAGAATAATAAAAATCCAACGGATTAAAAAAAAGCAAAACATGTTCAAATTGATAACTGTAAGGTTCGAAATGACCTTACTCAGATCCTATAGCAGAAAGAATAAACGTCAAATTGAGCAAAACAAAAGTAATTCTATGTTCCGAAGACAGGGCATTCAAAGATCTACCAATATCTTGCAAGAATCGACTAGAATACAAGCCGTCAGTGAGATTAGCCTCGACAAAAATCGTCACTCAACACTTGAAACGGAGAAAGTAATCGATTCAAAAGAACGAGAAGAGGACGAGAAGTCCAAATCTGTGCTTAGAATTAGAAATGGACTGAAGAATCGGCCGAAAAAGGCGAAAGAAGTGACGAGTTCCCGACAGCGAAAGCAGGGTTTCCGCCGAGAGAGAAAGTATTAGGGAGTGAAAGAGTTAAAGTGCCGAATTGAACCATTTTATATCACGGGCCAAAGGAACAAATAAAGACGGGCCAGAATAAATGATACGGCCCAAACATCAATTAAATGAAACCGAGCCTGAATAAATGGATGGGATAGGTAGTGGATCGGCCCAGGGACCAAACTAATAGATGTAACTGAAGCCCATCGATACAAACCAAGCCCAATAACCTATCTCGACCTAGAAACTAACTCACAAGTACAGTTCTACGTAGCAATTAACCAGAAAACCCCCGAGACTTAAGGTTGAGTATACGCATACGGTAATCCGAGTATTGGAATTTCAATCTCCAGGTTATCTAACCCGATTGACAATTCCGCAAGTCATATTAAAGTCTTAAGACTTTAGACTTGAAATATTTTAACATCATCTGGCTATTATGTGTTCGAGGGATGTGCACGGATGATTTAAACAAGTAAACACATAATATTAGAGTTAATAACACATGGGTCATGTCCCAAAATCCCAGCAATTCCTACCTTTTTGGGTACTTGACCCAAAAATAAACACAAAAGTACTTGTAATAGAAGATTAGGTAGTGTGAACATAAAAGTAGAGTAATTCAAAGACTTCAGACTTCTGAACTCATACCTAGACGATCAATGCAGTATTTAAGCTACAAATTTGTTGCCACATTTGTTCCCATATCAGCTGGATTAACTCAAGAATCAATTTTTTCAAGCAAGACCTGTCCATCTGCCACTATATCCCTAATAAAGTGTAGTTTTACATCTATATGCTTCGACCTCTCATGAAAAACTGGATTTCTTGTTAAATGAATTGCAGACTGACTATCACAGTGAACAGTACCAACATCAGACAGAATTTTACACTTAGAAAGCAATCCTTGAAGCCACATGCATTCTTTGAAACAATCAATCAATGCAATGTACTCAGATTCAATAGTAGAAAGTGCTACGATGTGTTGTAACTGTATTTTCCAACTTATGCAATTACCACCCAATAAAAACTGATAACATGTTGTTGATTTCCTAGAGTCTGGGTCCCCAACATAATCAGAATCAACAAAACAACAAAAATCTAGTCTGTCACTGTTTTTCTTGAACATTAAGCCTAAGTCACAAGTTCCCTTAAGATATCTAAGTACCCATTTTAGAGCTGATCAATGTTCAAAACCAGGATTAGCATAAAGCGACTTAAAAAAGAAACAGCAGAGGATAAATCTGGACGTGTACTAACCATGACAAACATAAGTGACCCAAAGACATTAGAATATGGTATACTTTCTATCTCTAAGGTTTCTGATGGTGTAGAAGGACACTGTGACTTACTGAGTTTAAAATGCAAAGCAATGGGAGAAGAAACGGATTTCACATCAGAGAAACCAAATTTATTTAAAACTTTACGAATATAACCAGATTGATGCAATTTTAATGTATCAGCTACTCAGTTCCTATCTATTTTCATGTCAAGTATCCTTTTAGCTTTCCCTGAATCTTTCATTTCAAATTCTGATTTCAACTTTAATTTCAGGGCATCTATATCACACCTAGACTCACTTATGATCAGCATGTCATCAACATAAAGCAAAAGATACACAGCAGCATGCTTCTGAATACAAAAATAAAAGCAGTTATCATACTGGCTACGAACAAAACCAAGACTGGTTATAAAAGAATCAAAACATTTGTACCACTGTCTAGGTACCTGTTTAAGGCCAGACAAAGATTTCTTTAACAGACAAACATGATCAGGTTTTGCAGAATCAATAAAACCTAAGTGTTGTTCCATAAAAATTTCTTCATCTAAGTCATTATACAGAAAAGCTGTCTTAACATCCAACTGATCACATTCCAGATCATAGCATGCAACAAGAGAAAGCAGAATCTGAATGGTTTTAAACTTAACTACAGGAGCAAAGATTTCATTAAAGTCTATGCCTTCACGCAGACTAAAATTTTTAGCAACTAATCTTGCTTTATATCTAATCTAATAGGTTCAAAATCTGTGTTACCCTCCTTAATTTTGTAAATCCACTTACACCCTATAACCTTCCTATCACTAGGTTCAGGAACCAAAACCCATGTACCATTCTGATTTGACGAATTAATTTCATCATTCATAGCAACAATCTATTTATTAGCATCAGAACAGTTTATAGCATCTAAGAAAATATCGGGCTAATAATGCATGACTTGCTGTCCTACCAGAAACGCATAATCCACAATCTCAGTAAAATTAGCATATTTCAAATTTGGTTTAATAATCATTCTTTCCCTATCTCTTACTAATTCATAGCCACGTACACATGCACCAACAATTTGTGCAGAAAGAAGTTCAATAGTTTTATTATCATTTTCAATACCCGAAGGTTCAGCAAGGATCTCTAAAGTACCTGCAATGTGAGATGAAACAGATTCTGAATCAAAATTTTGAGTTTCAACCTCCACCTTAACAGGTGGGATAGGTTGCAACTCCACTTCACTGTCAGCCTCAAATGGTATCTCCTTTTCAAGAGATAGCCTTCTGGGCACATATTCAGACAATATTGGTTCATAAACAGACAAATTAGAACACAAGCATGGAAAGTCAGCTTCATTAAAAACCACATCTATACTAATAACAACTTTCATAACAGGTATTGACCTATCCCACAATCTGTAGCCTTTTATACACACATTTTATTGATCTAGGGTCTAATTTTCCTATCTTAGTGTGAACAATAAGCTGGACATCCAAAAATTTTCAAGTTTGTCAAGTTCAACACAGTTCCATGTCACATAAATCCTGGGCAGTTATAGTTAACAGCACTTGAAGGACATTTATTCACAAGAAATACAGCAGTGTATAGTGTCTCTCTCCAAAATTTCGTAGACAAACTCGAAGTGACAAGCATGCATCTTACTTTATTTAACATGTAAACAAAACCAGCAGAACATGTTCGAAATGTAAATAACCTGACTTATAAAACAATAAAACTTCGAGAACCTGACTTATACAACATCCTCCAAAATCCTTCCAGCAAACAAAACAGGTTCGAAAACAGTACATATCCTGCAAAACAGCAAAACTCCACTAAACAGTACATATCTTGCAACATAGGTTCGAAATACAGCCAACTAAATCCTTCCAGAACCTGACTTATACAACATCCTTCAAAATCCTTCCAGCAAACAAAACAGATTCGAAAATAGTACATATCTTGCAAAACAGGCAAAACTCCACTAAACGAAACCCGAAGATATCTTGCAAAACAGCAATGATATACTCTTCCAAAGTACACTTCAAACACATCAGCTCATAAAAAAGTCCTCATTATCGCACTCCAGCCTAGTAGAAGTTGGAATCCTACAAAACAACAAGAAAATAAGTTGATTAGCATATATAAACCATGTCTCAAGTTTAAAATCGAATTTGTACTTACGTATCGATTAGTTCTTGACATTTTCTTTTGTCGTGCCCCCTTGATCCACAACCATGACACTTTTGAGGTTTCTTTATGGACTTCTCAACCCACTTTTAATCCGTTTAGTACTACCCGTTGCCTTTGCTCAAATTGTTGTTGAATCCATTTCAGCCCATCTTCTAGGACTTTGGCTATGGACTCACTCATAAGGCAATCATCGCATAATCTAGAAAATTACTGGAATAAACTATGTCTCTTGGTTAACATGGAAGAACCGCCAACAACATAACCATCTAAATCATGCCTGATTCTACCTGTTTTTGATGACTTCATCCACCTATGCAACTTGAATTGGTCAGACAACTCATGAATGTTAGATCTGAATAAATAAGCCAACACGTGCCGACAAGGAATTCCCTGTACCTCAAACATTCTACAACTACATGTGATTTTTTGTGATAACTTTTCAACCTGAACTTCTCGTACTCTACCCTGTAATTGCTGAATATGCTTGAATGTATATTTGAAATAATTATAATCTTTATTTATTACATCAACCATATAGCGTAGGCACTCGAAAACCTCATCCTTAAACTTGAAAAATATGGCTCGTGTATATAAGTCTTTCATAGATTCTTCAAAAACAAGTGGCGTCTTCAACACTGGCTTTTCATACGAATCTACTTGACCCAATATCTTCTCATTGTCTTTTAGTTTTTTCAATTCCCTCTGAAATCTGGTAATGAAGTCCCACTGCAAATTTTTGCGAGACACATATCGCTTAAAGAAAGCATGCGTACTTTCCACCCTTTGACTATTAGTCATACCGGCTGAAAATACGTTACGTGTAAAAATGGGAACTCATTGAGCTCGAATCTTGTATAAGTTGTGCAACTGTTCATTATCTACTAAACCATGTTCCTCTACCGTATGAATCCATCGCTCTTCAAATTCTTCCGAAGTTTTTGAATTTCATATGCATTCTTTGAGATTTCTCTTTGATTCTTTATATGCTATCGGACCAATCTTTTTAGGAAACTTCTTGAGAATATACCAGATACAAAACCTGTAAAGGTAGTGATTATTGATTAGTAATAACATGTTTAGTAGTAAATTAATGATTAGTAAATACCTGTGACATGTATCAGGCAGTACAGTAGAAAATGCTTTCGTCATGGCGGCATCTTGATCAGTGATGATCATCTTTGGGGCCCTGCAAGCATCCCTCCTAACCATTACTTAAAAAATCACTCAAAAGACTCAGTCTTCTCCTCACTTAAGAATGCACACCCAAATAATCTACTTTGCTTGTAGTGATTATTGATTAACACCAGTGATTTCCAATTAACTGTCAATCTAGCACGACAGTTTTACCATGTTAATCATCGGCGACGTTGTCTGATTTCCATTGTTTTTTGTCTCTTCACTCCCTGTTTGTTGTATCCAAACTCTCTCCACGTGATAACACCATTCTTCTTTGTACTATCATTAATATGGGAACTAAAACCAGCATCCTTGGCATATGTATTGTAAAATTGCTGCGCATCTTCTAAACTTTGAAACATTTTTCCTACAATTGGAATTGGGATCAGTGCAGGCCGAACTTGAGTAATATATGATGATGATGTACCCCCATTTCCATCTAAATCCATACCTGTATACGTAAACATATGCATACATATGATAGAGATTAAATTAAATTACAGTTAGATTAAACCTTAATATGCATGTGAGGAAACTACATTCGAAATCATCTCCAATAAACTGCATTCGAAAATCATCTCCAATTTGTAAACAGAAGCAGTAATAAAAATGATCCAGAAATCAAAAACCATCATCATAAACTACATTCGGAATCATCTCCAATCTGTAAACTACATTCGAAATCGCCATCATAAACTACATTCGAAACCATCATCAAATGATTAAAATTTGAGCCCTTAAACAGAAATTGAGCCCTTAAATAGAAAACCTAAATTCAAAATCATCTCCAATTTTTAATGTAAGTAAACCCAGGAATGGAAGGAGACTTACCAACGAAGAGTAAACTGGTCCGAGAAGCAGGTTTGTCGAAGAGTGAACTGGTCCGAGAAGTTGCAGATCTAGTCGAGTTTTTTATTTCTGTAAAATTCGTCGAAAAGAATAAGAAAGCATTTCTGTTGTTTTTTAATCCGTCGGGTTTTTATTATTATCGGGCCGACCCGCCACTAAAATAAGTAAACAAACCCGGAAAAAATAGAAGATGAAGAATTTTTTTTAAATTCTGGCCGTCCTAAGATGATGTAACTCACTAATCTGGTCATAAGCCAATCTGGACCAGAAAATTCTTGGGTATGCTACACCCCCAAAAAATATCCAAATTCACCTTAATTTATTGTGCATTTTAGTGTGACCGGTTCTAAAATTCTCGCATCGAAACGATATTGGAAACGATTATGGATTTTGCTTTGAGCACCTCAAAAAAACTAAAACCTTGATAAATAAGCATTTTAAAAGTAACGAACTTAACTCTATCCTTAAACGGTGTATTACGAGGGCCAAAATGAAAGTTTAGAACTAATTCTCAGACCGTCTCGACACGAGAATTCCCGAAACAATCTTATATTTTTCTATTTTGGGCGGCCAGAGAGTGCCCAAAAAGCCAGGATACCGAATTTCGGCATCTTCGGTATCCTTTTTCTTTTGTATACTTGTAAATGCCCATGCCCTGGCACGGTGCCGAGAGCCCGATGCGACAGCACAACAAACATGCATGAACTCTGGGGACACCACATTGAAGGTTATCCTGGACTTGTCATGCTAAATGGATGGCCAACTTTTCACATAACGAACAGTGGCCAAATTTGATCTAAGCAAGTATATGGAACATTCCCAATTCCTTCTGCAAAGATGTACGTATATGCTAGGAAAAATTCTGGGCTCAGTAATGTAAGTTACCCAATATGTTCTGATTTCCGTGTGGAACGATTGGGGTCAGAAATGTAAACAGAATCACCTCTTGCTCCAATCTCGTAGTTGCTGCAGAAGATAAGTGCGAGATAAACTGGGAAAAAAATGCAAGAATGTGTAAAGATGTATGTATATGCTAGCACAAATTCACAAACAACAGATGGGATTGACTAAGCATCGACGAAACCTAGTCAAACAAATAAAATCAAGGATTGTGTAAAAGAGGAAACCAATTACAATTAGGCTCCACAAACAACACTTATCTTCAATTTTGAGAAATCCATCAGAATCCAATGTGAGCAACAATGTGAGTATGACTATCTTCAAATCCATCAGAAGATCAAGCTTGGGAGCTGCACTGATTTGTACGGTCAACAACAACAATATTAGAAGATTTCAAATGAATACCCAGTGGGAAGAGCAATTTCAAAGAGTATGATCAATTTTGAGAAATTAACCTGCATCAGCCAACATATGTGACTGCTTCTATTCAAATTCATGGCAGCTGCTTTGATCAAGCTTGGAGGTTGCACTGCTATGAACGGAAAATAGTATTTAAAGTATAAACTTCCAAATGAAGACAAAATGGTAAATAAGCATTCAA
>JAOYMZ010041886.1:0-15134 GCA_025802335.1 Pinguicula primuliflora | reverse complement strand
AAAATCCATTTATTTTGAATGGCTTTCTTTCCTTGAGGAAGATCTACCAAGTTCCACACTTGATTATCATACATGGACTGTATTTCGAATTTCATGACTTCATGCCATGAATAGGAGTCATCTCTATTCATTGCTTCTTCAAAGGTTACTAGATCATCAGTAACCGAACCGGTACATGAGACTTTTGATCTCCTATGTATGGTCCTTCTCATGGTGCAATCAATTTTGACGACGGGTGGTGTCAAGTATGAGTTGTACTTTGTACCGTACATATAAGGCTGTACATATGAAATTTTTTGCATATATGGTCAGACGATAATCTGACTATATAATCTGGGTCCTGAAAATTCCTCCTGGAATAGGACCGCACTAGTATAAGAAAGATGGCACCACCTCTAATAAACCAAACCAAACATACCCAGTAAATTCCGCCCTGCATCTGGGGAGGGATGGCACCACCTCTAATAAGGGAAAAAAATATAAAGGAATAAAGATATACTTAAATGTCATTAATTCAAACTCCTTACAGATATAAGTCTGTATATATGGCTTGTCAAGTGTGATTTATAACTCTAACTCAATAAATTTGCCTACCATGGTGGAGCTCATACATTATCAAAAAAAAAAAAACGGTAGATTCATAAAGATTGCCCCACCTATCTTGAGAAGAAAAAAATTTTGTAAGCAAAAAGAAGATATATTTTGTTAGATTGCATAAATAACATTAATCTTCGCATACCCAATTACAATGCATACTTTTTAAATTATAGTTATTGTCACCATTAGAGGTGATTAAGTATATCCATGGGTTGGGTCCGTCCGAGACTTGACCTGCCCATTTCTCGGGTACCATTTAGATTTTAGCCTGCGGACCGGGTCACGTCCATGTTTGGACCATAGTGTAGGGTCACGGGTCGACCTCCTACTCGAGCCCTGACCTGATTACTCGATTTTATTAATTTTTTTATAAATTTTTTTTTGTGTGTGTGCTAGGATCCGAATCCATATCATACCAGAATTAACCAAATTTTAAATCATCACGAGCATATTTGTGACTACTTGTTTATTTATTTATATTTTAATATGTAAGACCGTATACAAGATGTAACTTAAGAAACTAACTTTCAAATTTTATTAATTACAATTTTCAAGTTAGTTCATAAATTAATTACTTAATGAATAAATTTTATTGGTATTAATTATACTATAATTAATGAACTCACATATAATTCCAATTTAATTAAATGAACTAATATTCAATTTTAACAAAAAAATTGCTGCCATATGCTCGAGGTATGCGTTAATCCTTCATGAGTCTCGATCTTGTGATCGTTCATACGGTGAACAATTTTGCACTACCGATGACAATTTTGCAAATTCGATAATGATAATCAAAATTGCACATATCGTTGAAAAGTTTATATATAAGAGATCGGAAACCACATGTTTTGGTACGGTCCACGCGACGAACTTCTAAAACCCAATTAAGCACTATTTAACCCAAGGGCAAAAGGTGATACAAAATAACCGATGTCTAAGTCATTAGAATCGTGATGAAACATTAGGCTTTTGATCTCCAATGTATAAGCTTTCCAACGGTATGACCAATTTCGATTTTTGTTATCGAATTTGCAAAATTGTCCATTGTATTGAAAGTTGTCCACGCTAAAATTGTTAATATGAAATTTTCTAAATACTTCATTATCCTTTATATCTAACCATTATATTTAACATCTCTTACCTAGCTTTCTATTTTTCTTAGATATGGGAAGTATAGCAAGTTTGTAAAGGAGGGCTCAATCAGAACCACAAGATCAAAGAAAAAAAAAGGAGAAAGTATAGGCCTAAACTCAAAGAAGATACGACAAACTTATCAACTTGGAAATCGGATTCATTTGAAGGGGAGAACTTTTTTTTTCCCATATTGGCAATCAGCGGCCAGTATAAAATTTGGAAATCAGTAGCCAGTACAAAATTTGCTAGACTATGCTACTGTAAATTAAAAACACGGACTTAGGGAGGTTCAAAAACTGGCCATGGCTCCCACCAATTTCCGTTGCTTATTGGGTTCTGGAGAAGATGTATATTTGGTGTAGATAATCAAGTACTGGGCACAGCTGCTAGCTGGTCCGCCGGCATGAAATCGATAATCATCTTCACTTTAAATGTGATTTCAACGAAGCAACTTCAAGTTGTTTCATATTTGCACGCGCCCCCTTGTATACTGTAGTAGTGTCGTGGCTTCAACTAAGTTTAATTGCCTTCACCTTTTTAATAAATTAAGTTGAACTTCCCATTTATCAAATCCTGCACTTCTTAATTATGAGGTTTATGTGCTCACTGGCTGAGGTAGCAGGAAATCGATAATCATCTTCACTTATTTAAAAATATGAATGTTTCCAATTTTTACACTATTTATTTGATCACTTGTTAAGATTGTCGATTTGAAGGCTATTTATTTGATCCCAATCCATTCGATTCAAACACACATTTGTTAGTAGATTCATCTGCATAATTTCAAACTTCCAAATTGATATTTTGATGTCCTAATTAATACAATGACTTGCATAATTTGGGGTTTCGGCACATATTAGTAAAACGAGTGTCCAGCCGAAAATTCTACTGTCCAGCTAGGAAGCCACATTGTCCGATGGCAAAAGTTCAAAAAAAATGACATATTTTGATTTATTGTGCACTAGCCGTTGTAAATTTTTTTTTTTTTTATTTTATTTCTGTTTTTCGTTTAGGCGAGAATTTTTTTCTTCAAATAATTGAATAACTCGAGTTGTGTGGTTTTTAAAGCACCTTATTATTTGCAGAGTAGTTGTGGTATTTTGTATTACGGGACCGTGAATTTTACTACAAAAATACTTCATTTGCGACAAAATGCCATTGCATAGTAGTTGTGGTATTTTTTGTTGCCACTTTTGATGGTGCTTTGCCAAGATCCGATTCTTTAGGCATCGGAGGAATCATCTCATCTTAGGGATGGGATTTGTCAGCTATAATCGATGCATAATAGAAAATATTTCAAGTAATATCCACATATGACAGACAGGTAATGTTCTATCATCCAGTTTTCTTCATTCGCAGCCTAAGACAAATACACATTGCCATGAGTTCTTGAGTTAGAAGCTTGAAAGCGTAAGGCATGTGTACCTGTACACAACAGAAAATAAGTAAGAATTGGAATTCAGTGCAATGAGTATGATATGTCTATGACTCAAAACCTACTATAGAACGAGGCCTTTTTGTACCTGAACAATTTCCGTTCGGTTCTCACAGATCTTGCAGTAGAATTTTTTTTCCACCACGTTAAACGTAGCAAACAGGCCACACCGAACACATACATGAACGCGATATGGATCGCTCATGTCGAACAGCCTCTCTTTAAGGACATTTGCACATCCATGTGCAATCACGCAGTTGGCCTCCCACTCCCCAAATTTCATCCCACCATCTCTTGACCGGCCTTGGGTAGGTTGCCTGGTCAGGATATCAACACGTCCTCTAGTGCGAGAGTGTATTTTATCGTCTACCATATGTGATAGACGTTGATAGTAGGTGGGCCCTATAAATATCTTGGCTAACAATGGACGCCCTGTGTGACCATGGTACATAATCTCATTACCTTTACTCTCGAAGCCACAGTCATGAAGAGCTTTGCCAATATTATCCTCCTAGACAACAAACAACCTGTTAAGTCATGAAGTAGATGTGCAGCAAAAAATTAAAACCACCGGCCTCATTACTCACGGTAAGACCAGTGAAAGCTGTGCCATCAATCTTCTTGCAAGTCTTAGCAACGACCTTCCCCGTTATGCACTCCATGAACTGACCAATAGTCATTCGTTGAGGAATTGAATGAGGATTCATAACAATATCTGGTGTCATCCCACTAAGGGTCCAAGGCATATCTTCCTCGGTAAGTGTCATTCCAATAGTTGATTTCTGGCTGTGCAGGCTGGTGAATTTATCTCCAATTTGTGGCGTTCTAACCGATCTGGTCCGAACTTTGACAGTTCTCAACCCATCAGCATTTGTTGTTAACAGAACCTAACACCAAGTTAATTAGTCATCATATAGATATACACACACACACACACACACACACACACACACAAAAAAAAAAAAAAAAAAACATAATTGATTCTGCATTTACTTATGCCCACCTGATCTACAACTTCATCAATGTGCCGTAACGGGCTGCGGTAGTCGAATTCCCTCTTAGTTTTATGTTGAGAAATTGGTCTCGTCTTCCCAATGACCAAATCATCTCCTGATACCTTCGTTCCCTGATACAAACAAGCATGGTTAAATCTACCATCATGTCCTAAGGATGAAAGAACACACATAAAATGGTTATTACTTACCGGAGGTGCAAAGCCATCAGTATCTAGTTTTTTATAAGATTTTTGCCGCGTTCCCTGCAGACAGTAATGCTGCATTTTTCAGACTTTGTAGGTATAGGAATACAGACTCTTGATGGAACGAAAATATGAGAACTGACCGAGGTGCTCTCTCCATTAGGACACCCAAAATGTTCATTAACTATTGTTCCAATCCTGTTCTCTTCATCCCTAAGTCAAAGCATAAACAAATCAAATGGATACTAGAATAGCAACACGGAATCAAACGCTGAAGATAATGCATTGGTGAAAATAATCACCTGTGCGAACGAAAGCAAAAAGATCTAAAGAGTCCACGGTCAATGGCCGATTGGTTCATGATTATGGAGTCCTCCTGATTATATCCGCCATATGACATAACCGCGACGATGGCATTCTTGTAAATGAGTGGTAACAAGACAAGAAGGAAAATGAGATATGGTGTGCCTTGAAAATGAGAAGTCCAATAAGGTGAATCAGTTCAGCATTATATACTTACCATCCCAGCAGGGAGTTCCTCAAAATGCAATGGCTTCATGGCATGAGTGGTGACGAGAGGCTTCTGTGGATAGTAGAGTACATGGGCCAAGGTATCCTGCTTGAAAATGTTACAATTAGGAACTGAGTGATAAAAAAAAAAAAATGTATCCACTATTTCAGAAGAGAACAACTAAGAAAAAACCTCACCATCCGTTGTTGATAATTGGTGGTATACATACCCATTGCTTGCTTCCCCTTTGAACACTGGAAAGTGTTGCGATGAGACTGGAGAAGAGAAGAGGTTTGAGTTCATCTTATTCATCGACTACAACCGTAAACTACCGTGGACATACCGGGTTGTGTTCGGGAAAGGGTATAATCGAAGCACAGACACCAAACATAAGTGATGGATGGATTTCACAATGCGTGTATGTTTCTAAACAGGCTTCATCCAACCTGGCTTTTTTAAGATCCTGCAGAATTGACAAAATTTAGAATTTATTATTATTAAAGTGTTCTTACTTGGAAAGGATAGAGTGTTGAGAGTAAAGTACATGTGGGGTCATAGCTATCAGTTTTGTCTCGGTTTCATGAGCATCCACATACTCAATAAATCCTTTTTCTACCAGATCATTCCAGCCAAGTACCTGCACAGGAATTAGTAGAACCAATTCACTTTGAGTTATGTAAAAGGTCATGAAGAAAATTTTGCATTACATACTTCAATGTCCTCCTTTGTGATAAGTAACTTCTGTTTCTCAACAACGAGCAAGGGGCGACTGCATCGACCACAGTCTGTATAGATTCGCACTTCATTCATTTGGATATCGTGGACGATTCCAATTTCTCTATCCACATTACCCTGTTAACATTATACCATATCAGAATATATCCATTTCTGAGGGAAAGTGTGATAAAAACATAATATATTCATAGAAGAATAAATAATGAATGTGAACCTTCTGCCTGTTCCATCTGAAACGCCTAACTAGTTCCTTTGCATCATGATGAACGCCTATCCAGCAGCCATTTACAAAGACTTTTGTAACATTCTCAATTTCATGTCCTATTGTCATATCCTGAAAAGAACATCAACATTTTTAGTTGGAAATAGTTTTACATACTAATAATACCAACACATGATTAGAGGAAAGGTAAGGAGTTTTAACCTCCAAAACATCCACACCATAGATATTTTCATAATCAGAGATGAAACTTCCATCCGATCCCTTTGTTATGCAAACCATAAGGGCAAGGTTTTTGACCAGGCCAATTGTCTTATTCGCATAAAACAAGTAAATATTAATCATCAAATTATACGGAAAATATGAAAACAATACATGTATATTCTAGTAAATGATGATCATACTACCTTTCCTTCAGGTGTTTCAGTTGGGCAAATCATGCCCCAATGCGAGTTGTGCAGCCGTCTTCGTTTGGTCATTATACCTTGTAAAAAGAAGAACAAAAAATCAAGGAAATAATAGATATTGGTAGCAAGAACTCATGTATTGAGACAAGAATAAATTCAAAAGTTTCAAATTGCTTCTCACGTCCATTGCCAATAGGTGTGCACACTCTCCTTAGATGTGAGAGTGTTGCGGAGTATGTCAGACGATTGAGTGCCTAATACCAACAAGAATATTATATTATTCGCGAGAAGATAAATAGTACATGGTAAAAAAATAAAAAGAGTTTGACCTGAGTAACTCCCGTTTTAGTTCCCCAATTCCCGGTAGCAATGGAATACTTGAGTCCACTTGAAATGATTTCTGCGTTTACTGCTAAATGCAGACATATATCCTTCCCCTCATCTGCAGACTTCTGGATGGAAGATGTTGCATCCTTAATTAAATGTTTGAATAACTGCACATCAATGAAAAGAGAATTAGAACACGTTCTTCTCTGTCACATATAAAAAAAAAAATAATCTAACCGTTCGAAATAAACTTGAAAACAATGGACCACCAAGGTCCAGCCTCTTATTGGAATAAGAGTCTCCATCATCTTCCTCCATTATACCAAGCACACACAGTAATAATTTGTAAATCATATATCTGGCAGAAAAACAACACAGGAAAACTATTATATATATATATATATAATGTGCATCTGCGAGGGGAGAAAATATATGTTATCAAAACTAACCCGAAATTATAAGCCTTCAGAATCTGTTTGTTTTTGGGAACATGCGGAAGCAGCTCTTTATGCAAGATTGTTTGGGCATACCTATTGTTTATAAATATAAGTAACTAATAAGAGGACAATAGCAGTTCAATTTGGCACGTACCGGATTCGATCTTTTTTTGTCAATCCAGGCGCGTATCCTCTCTTTCCAATATACTCGAGTGCGAGCTACAAAACATACCAACACATCTAAGCAAGAAATGAAAATGAATTAACAAGAAAAAAATATTCTCCCGCCCGTACCTCTTGAGTTCGTATAAGTGATGCCTCTTCGATTGAAGCCCGCAACAATTTCCTCATTCCTTCTGGTTCAAAACCAGTGCAGATAAAATCCGACATACTTTTTTCATCCATAATACCAAGAGCTCTGAAAAGTACACCGATTGGAATTCTAGATTTTATCTTAGGAATTGAAGCATATATGCCATGGCTGCCCTGTGTAATTCAAAAATAATGATAAGAATGACATAATCAGGCATGTTATAAATTATAATGTGTTACCTTTTCTGTCGCGATCATGCTAACGAATACGCCCTTTGTAGCCTCAATTTGACTTTCAGCTGTAGATTTTAATCCAGCTACATAGACACACTCCTTTTTCCCATTCTTCTTCTTACAAACATACACTTGATTGTTGGTCCTCCTTTCCTGGGCAATGATTACCCTCTCACTTCCATTTATAATGAAGTACCCCCCTTGGTCATAAGGGCACTCCCCCATGTGTGCCAAATCATCGTTGGTTCGATTATACAACCAACAAAACTCTGACTTTAGCATAACAGGTACCTACATGTAATATGTAAGATCAAACATCCAATTTGATAAGGAATAATAAATCAAACTGGTGTTGTAAGTTATGTGCTTGCGGTACCTGTGTATAAACGATCTGCGTGATATTTTGGTAGTGACTACCTGCTTCACCGTGACTTAGCAAAACATGTGAGTCTGTGTCGCGTGAGCTTGGCTGTGTGCCTGTGTGGCATGTGCTTGGTTGTGTGCCTGTGTTCGGGTGCTTGGCTGTGTGCCGTGCTAATGCGTGTGGCAGTGTGCCGAGCTTGACGCATGGCAGTGTGCTATGTCATAAGGTTGGTGGCTGCGTGCCATGTCGGAGGGAAGGGGCTGTGGGCCAAATCTGTGACGTGGGAGAGATGGCCGGAGTGCCGACAACCTGAGGTGGTGGTGGAGAGAGCGTGCGCCTGATGTGGCGGCGAGGATGGGCCTCCTTTGACTGAGGTGCTGCGGAAACGCCCGTCCGCGAAGCAGTTGGGTGCTGCGAGTTCGTCTCCAACGAACGAACCGGTGACCATGACGCGAGTTCTCTCTCTGGCTGAGGTGCCGTGGAGGAACACGGGGTGGGAAACGGTGGACGTGGCGGTGGTTGTATTGAGTACTCGTTTTGGTTGTGTTAATTGTCTGCATTTTGAAATCACACGAACGGGGGTGTTATGTTATGAGAACTAATAAGACCTTGCTTGTGTTCGGCGAGTTGGATTAGATAGGTTTGTAACGATGAATTATGAAGGTTATACATTAATAGCAGCGGGGCGTAAGTTCATTGTCAATGCATTGGGCTAAAGTGAGTTAAGGGTTACGATACATATAGGGTTGTGTAACCATTTGATATCGTGATTAGGGGCAAAAATAATGTTATGAGATGGGGTTGGATCCGAATATTAATCCTACTGAGCTTCCTAAGAAGCTCACCACCTCTTGTGTTTTGTGCTAGGCAGATCCTGATCAAGAGAACTCGGGATTTGAGTGAGAAGCATAAGATCGAGGTGCAGTGCATCGGGGTCGTGAAACATTCTTAGCATTTTTGGTCAGCACACCAGGGCAGGAAAGGAAATTAGAAGACTTATCGATAGTGCAAGGGTATCCAGACGTGTTCCTGAATGAACTTCCTAATATACCACCGAACCGAGAAGTAGAGTTCGGCATAAATTTAGGACACAGGGCAGCTCCCATATCAAAAGCCCCTATCGCATGACACCCAAAGAACTCGCAGAGTTAAAAAAAGTTCAATAGCAGGAGATAATAGATCGGGGATAGATTTGACCAAGCGTGTCACCTTTGGAAGTTCCAGTATTGTGTGTGCGGAATAAGGATGGCATCATGTGGTTGTATTGATTACTGGGAATCCAACAAGGTTACGATTCAGAATCAATACCCACTACCACAAATTGATGATTTATTTGATCAATTGGCAGGAGCATGTATTTTCTCAAAGATAGCTCTGAGATTGGAGTACTACCAGATGAAGGTAAAGGAGCAGGATGTAAGTAAAACTGCATTTCGAACGAGGTACGGTCACTACGAGTTCATTAATATTGGGGAGAATTATATTAAATGGTATATTGGCTTTTGTCATCTAAATGCAAATTATTTGAATGTGGGACCTGTAGTCTCGAACGTTAAATCCTACTAGGCTTCTAAGGAAGCTCCCACCATTATGTTTATATAATTTGCAGAGCCTAAACAAGAAGACACGAGTCACGAGTAAGAAGCATTGGTCAAGGTGCAACCGTGGGATGACTGAATCCCGTGTTTCAGAACTTTTTTGTCTAATTAAATTAAGGGCTCGGGTGAGGCCATGGGCTTCACTGCCATAACGGACCATATCACCCAAGGGGTGAGAATTTGGTTCGTTACAATATATCCCTCCCGCTCGATCAATGGGAGTTTGTTAACGGAGACCATAATTTCTTTGCTGAATAATTCCTACCCGGTTGTATGAAGTTGCTGCTCTCTGCTTATCCGGATACATCAAGTAAAGAAATAGAGGGATGCAACTAATCCAATTGCCTCGATCGATAAGCAGATTGTGAGATTCTGCTGCGGTCTATTCACGGAGGTGACTGCTAGGTGGTTAGTAGTACCTCCGGCCAAGGTATACCCTCTTGTGCCTATTTTGTGTTCTTGGCAAGTTAATGCACAGACTGCGTAAATTGGATTACTGTCAATGGTCTTCAGTACTTTTGTGGATCGTGAGCAATATGTGTTGATCAATTATCTTACTGGTGTTAGAAAATCGGCTCACCTCTCTCTGGGCTCGAACCTCGTGTGCGCAGGTGTGCGTGTGTGGGACAACTTAAATAGGTGGATGTGGTCTACTCTCATTAAAACCTTGAGCCCAAGGTGATTGAATGTAGCACCACATTTTTATTTCAGTTGATTGACAATTCTTTCTCCAATCGGTATGGAACAACATTCCAATACACCCCCTCAAGTCCAACTAAGTAAACCCTGTTGGACTTGGATAACAATGATTAACATTGGGCCAAACACCTTTATGGGCTCCCCCACCCATGGGTACAATACTCTGGACTCTCCTCCGAAAACAAACTCGGGCCTCAGACTGCCTGCTCTAATGCCATATTAGAAAACAGACCCGCCTCTCTCCGGGCTTGGGCCTCGTGTGCGCAGGTTCGCGTGTATGGGCCAACTTAAATAGGTGGATGTGGGCTACTTTCATTAAAATCTTGAGCCCAAGGTGATTGATTGTAGCACCACATTCCTATTTAAGCTGGTTGACAATTGTTTCTCTAATCGGTATACAGGGGCGGACCTAAATAGGTCCGCAAGGGGGGCACGTGTAAAAAAAATGTTTATATAGAAATAATACTTGTATTTAAGTTCCATACTCAAAACTATTGTAATGATAGCTATGCTGGTATGAGGACATGATGTTGGACAAAAAACACTTCTATGGGCCCCCCACTCATGGATACAACACTCCGGACTCCTCCCAGAAATAAACTCGGGCCTCAGCGGGCCAAACAGCTCCCATGGGCTCCCACCCATGGGTACAACACTCCGGACTCCCCTCCGGAACAAACTTGGGTCTCAGGCTGCCTGCTCTGATACCATGTTAGAAAACTGGCCCAGCCTCAATTCTAGCTCGGGCGTCGTGTGCACAGGTGCACGTGTGTTGGCCAACTTAAATAGGTGGATGTGGGCTACTCTCATTAAAACCTTGAGCCCAAAGTGATTGATTGTAACACCACATTCCTATTTAAATTGATTGACAATTTTTTCTCCAATCGGTATGGGACAACATTCCAATAACTAGGATTTACTGGAGATCTTGATGAGTTAGTAAAATGCAACATAATCAGACTGATTCAAGGATTCCAAACTGAATCCTATAAGGTCTTAAACAACACGGAGGTGGATGCTAATGAGAAATTAGCGGAAACCTCCCGCCAAGGTATGAATTGTTGAAAATCTTTGGCCATGGAAATGTTTATGTAGTCATGATCTCATACACTTTCCCCGTGATTGTCGGCTGAGAGAGCGCATGGAGGAATCTAAGAATTAAGATTCAGCTACAAGGTGGACTGATGAGAGACTGATGAGCCAGAAAAGAAGAAGAAACTTGAAGCTAACAAACAATCAGCAACGAAAAAAAATAGGAATGGAAAAATGAAGTTGTGCAGCGCAGGGTAGATACTTTATCCCAAGGGCAGATCTACACTGTGGCGGGCCCGGGCTTTAGCCCGGATCCATTTTTTCCAGCACAGTAATATTTATGGATGATATTGAAACTGAACATGTAGCAAGATCACAGTTGAGAAAGAAGGCAAAGGAAGGATCCTCAGTCTCTGGAAAAACAGAGGAGGAGGACGAATTTTAATTCTGCTTGTACAGCTCATTAGTTATTGTTTAGGTGAAGCAACAGTATTGGGCCACATTCAAAGCCCATGTAAACTTGTATATATTCCACCCAATGGGTGACTTAGTAACTTACGACGAGAGATAGAAAATTTCCTTGTCGTTATTATGTTGTTCGTATCACCAGATCCAAAATCAAACCCTTAATCAGTTAATCTTGGTCTCAATCAAGCATTTGTTACACACACTGTCAAGCAGGAAGGGTTCAACTTTTATATGGTATCGGAGCGAGGTTGTTTTTGTTCAAACTCTTAGAAAAAAAACACTACTTCCGCTGCGTCAATTTCAAGCTTTCAAAAACTATGCCTAACGTTGATGACAAGAAGAAAACAGTCGTCATTACAGGTTCTGGAAGCAAAATAGGGGTCCAGGTGCGAGACTCCGACGAGCCTGGCATGGCACTTGTGACTGTGCTGTTGACTACTCGAAACTATCATTCGTGGGCTAGAGCTATACGAATGGCTTTAGGTGCTAAGCACAAGGTTGCACTCATTAATGAGAATCAGCAACCACCTGAAGATGAGGACTCAGAAGAGTACCAACAATGGAAAAGCGTGGAACTTATGGTGGCATCATGGATTTATAATTCCATAGACAAGGAGGTCCTTGAGGATTTTCCCTACACCACCACTAGTGCTCGAGATCTATGGGTTGAGCTGCACGGACCAATGGTCTACCGACTCCGTAGAGAAATTGCAGAGCTCAAGCAGGGAGGAGCCACTGTTACTGCTTATTACAACAAGCTGAAAGGATATTGGGGAGAATTGAGCTTCATGAGGCCACTTCCTCCTAATTGTGGAGCTGCCATTCTGTAATATCTAGAGGAAGAGAAGACGATGATGTTTTTATTTGGACTGAGTCCAGAATATGAACAAACTACTAGTCAGATACTAGCATCAAAGCCTTTGCCTCCGTTAAACAAGATTTATGCCACCATTCTCACCATTGAGAAACAAAGGGAAGTGGATCATACTAGCCTTGGAGGGTATGATCAGGGAGCACTGATTGTAAGAGGAGCTGGTACTCATAGATCTAGTGTTGTTGTGCCCAAATGGACTCCACGGCCCATGAAAAATAAGCAAGGTGAAAAGAGGTGCGATCATTGCCGTCTGCCTGGCCACACTGTTGTGGAATGCTACAAATTACAAACTTGTGGGCACTATCAGTTAGTTGGGCATTCTGTGCACAAATGTCACAAGTTGAAAGAGCTCAATTGCAAGGGAAAGAAGGCTCAGGGTCAATATGCACACGCTGCGTTTTACTCTCCTGTTGAGGATGAAGAGCTTAATGTTCAAAGCAATACACAAGACATTGTCGGACTCTGTAAGCATTTTGAAGAACTGTCCCATGCTTTCAAGGGAGTTATGCAGCCAGGTATTACTCAGGTCCGAGCGATAGAGGAACTGGATTATTCAAGTATTACTCCTTCTCTGCGTGCCCTTGTGGCAGCACCCTTCCTTAAGTCAAGAGATTGATTATTGACACTAGGGCATCTAGTAATATGTGCAATGATCTAAACTTGTTGAGTCAGGTGAGACCTAAAAGAGTTGCCTTGAAAGTTAGGCATGCAGATGACTCTATTTCATGTGTTAAGAGTGTAGGAAAAATTCGGTTCAGTGATAGAATTGTATTGAATCATGTTCTTCATATACCTTCATTCAGATTCAATCTACTATCTGTTTTAAGTCTTACCAAGCACTCACAGATTTACCTCACTTCCTTCCCTTCCTTCTGCTTACTGCAGGACCTGAAAACCAGTGAGATTGTAGCTGTGGGAAAGGAGTTTTTTGGGTTGTATGTGCTGAATAGATCCAGACTTCTTTTCCCGCACAAAGAGCCACTCCGTCAGCCGCACATAGAGCCTTTGTAGCTTGTTAAATCTCCTATTTTGAATCCGTCTATATGTAATCGTGCTTTTGTCACAACTTCTAATTTAGCTTCTGTGTCTGAAAAACAATCCTTTTGGCATGAACGTTTAGGGCATGTTTCGCCCAGTGTGCTTAAACATGTGCATGATGAAAAGGAAAGCAAAAAATCTCATCCATCTTCAGCTTGCGAAGCTTGCCACAAGGCAAAACAAACCAGGATTCCATTTCCGGTTCATGTATCCAGCACTAGGCATTCATTTGAGCTCGTGCACATGGATCTGTGGGGGCCTTATGCCCTAAAAACTCTCATTGGTGCATCATATTTTTTGACTGTGGTAGATGATTATACAAGAGGAACTTGGATTTTCCTTCTGAAACACAAAACCGCAGTCTGTGAAACTATAGAACACTTCCTTTGCATGATCAGAACTCAGTTTCAGGTAAGGGTGAAGAAGATTCGCACAGATAATGGGACAGAATTCATTAACCAGACTTGTAAAGCTTTGTTTTCTGCCAATGGCGTCGTTCATCAGACAAGTGTTCCTCACACGCCTCAACAAAATGGGGTAGTTGAGCGAAAACATCGCCATCTACTAGAAATGACGAGGGCCATATTGTTTCATGCAAGCCTTCCCATCGGGAGAGGCAGTTTTGGCATCGGCCTACATCATCAATAGATTGCCATAATCAGTGTTGGGATGGAAGAGCCCTCATGAGATGCTACTTGGGAAACCTCCTGTCTTGAGTACACTTCGGATTTTTGGGTGCTTGTGTTACTACTTGAATACTACACCTCATCGTGGCAAGTTGGAACCTCGAGCTTTCAAAGGAGTGTTTCTTGGGTACTCAACAGTGAGTAAAGGATATCAGGTGTACAATTTGGAAACGCATATGTCTATGAAATCCTCCAAGGTTATCCTCTCAAGGGATGTCAAGTTCTATGAAAACCAGTTTCCTTTTGATATGTCTATGAAATCTTCGTCTGATGATCACTAGCATTCTGATTCCTCCAGCATGGTTCCTCTACCCTGCCCAATTTCTGTCAGGCAGTCTTCCATTCCTGATACATCAGAGTTGGTGTTACCTTCTAAAAGTGTTCCAAATCTCTCAGCATCCTCATCTAATCCTCAATCCATTCCCGATACATCAAAGTTGGTTTTACCCTCTGAAAGTGGTGCAGGACTCTCTGCTCCCTCATCTAATACTCAATGCTCAAGTGAGCCATCTCCAGAATCTTACTCTCTGGATCCATCCGTGGTTGATACATCTTCAGGTACTTCAGGTATCTCACCAGATAATCTTGTAACACCAATACCCAGAAGAAGTACTCGGGATACCCGAGCACCAAAATGGCACAAAGACTTTCAAATGTCCAATCTCTCTTTTGTGTCCTCATGTTTCCTATCTACTGTTGATTCTCAGGAGCCTAGACTTTATTCTCAAGCTAAGACATCCCCTGCATGGGTTGAGGCAATGAAAACGGAACTTGAGGCCCTAGAGAGCAACAAAACCTGGGTTCTCACATCTCTACCATCAGGAA
>JAOYMZ010041875.1:0-15134 GCA_025802335.1 Pinguicula primuliflora | reverse complement strand
TACCATTGTAAAGGTGTTTGTTTCAACCCATAGAGAGATTTCAGAAGCTTACATACTTTGTTCTCCTGTCCTTCAACTACAAACCCTTCTGGCTAAGTCATGTAGATCTCTTCATCCAGATCTCCATTTAAAAATGCTGTCTTGACGTCCATCTGATGTATAAGAAGGTCATGTAGAGTAGTCAGAGCAATCAATATTCTAATTGTTCCAACCTTTGTCACAGGAGAAGGAGTATCGAAGAAATCAATCCCTATTTTTTGGGTAAATCCTCTTGTTACCAGTCTTGCCTTAAATTGCTCAATTGACCCATCGCGTCTCATTTTCTTCTTAAAGATCCACTTGCGCGTGATAGGCTTACTTCCTTAAGGCAACTCAACCAATTTCCAGGTCCCATTCTCAATCAAGGAGTCAAGCTCGCTCTGTATTGCCTCCCTCCAGAAACTAGCATCCACTAAATGAATAGCTTCGTCATAAGTCCGAGGATCATCATCAATCATGAAGGCACACAGTTGATACATAATTGAAGGATCAGATACTTTAGCCTCAGCCAAATAGGAAGTGATAAAGTCAGGTCCAAAAGTGGTTTCAGTTCTCTGCCTCTTGCTTCTTCTGATTTCGTCGATAGGTTGTACTTGTCTAGGAACTATTGCTGACGAGCTTGGCTCCTCTGATGTTTCTGTAGATCTAGGCACATACGACCTGTGTTTTCCGAATGGGAAGGTGTTCTCAAAAAATTCAGCATCTCGTGATTCCGAAATTGTGCGATCACTTAGTGACATAAATCTGTAAGTTGCACTATTTCCCGCATATCCAATGAAGACACAATCAAAAGTCTTGGGACCAATAGTGATCTTCTTAATATCCGGAATACCCACTTTCGCCAAACAACTCCACACATGAAAATAACTCAGATTTGGAGGGTATCCCTTCCACAGTTCATACGGAGTCTTGTCCAACTTCTTGTGAGGTACACGATTTAATATGTGACAGGCTGCAAAGACTGCCTTCCCCCACATATCGTCAGATAGCCCAGAGCTCAAAAGCATTGCATTCATCATATCTTTCAAAGTCCTATTCTTTCTTTCAGCAACACCGTTCTGTTGAGGAGTGCGTGGGGCACTCACCTCATGCACTATCCCATTCTTTTCACAAAATTCCTTCAGGGGAATGGAACCATATTCCCCACCTCTATCAGATCTCAGTCTCTTAATTTTCCTTTCCAATTGATTTTCTACTTCCGCCTTATATTTCATAAAAGCATCCTCTGCATCATCCTTTGCCTTCAGTAAATACACTTTGCAATATCTGGAATAATCATCAATGAAGGTCACATAGTAATGACGATCATTTTTACTCCTTGTATTCTTGAAATCCGCAAGATCAGAGTGTATGAGTCCAAGAAGTTCTATTTGTCTCTCGGTAACCACTTTGAAGAGTTTTTTGTGATGCTTTGCTTCAACACATATGGCACATTTCGAGAAGCAAGTTGTGTCCACTGCGGGAATTAGAGACTTGGTTCTTAGTCTCATTATTGAGGCCACATTAACATGTCCTAGCCGATCATGCCAAATATCAACAGACTCAATCAGATAAGCAGAAGTAGAAATTTTATTAGTCTCATCAGAAAGTATATTCAACACAAATAGTCCTTGGCTCAGATAACCATTTTCAACAAACTTTCCATTCCGAGTTAAAACTAACTTGTCAGCTTCAATTACTTGTTTAACTCCAACCTTGTTGAGGAGACCTCCAGAGACTATGTTACGACGTAGAGATGGAACATACAGCACTTCAGTGAGGGTAAGAGTCTTCCCAGATGTAAACTTGAGCACAACCTTTCATTTCCCAAGAACACCTAATGTACTCGAGTTTTCCATGTAGCATTATTGACCCTCCTTTGCTTCTTCAAACTCCTGGAAGAGCTCTCTATTGGTGCATAAATGTCGGTTTGCTCTAGTGTCCACAATCCAGTCTACCTTGTTTTCAATCAGATTAACTTCGCTTATCATGGCAACAATTGGATCATCATCCTCATCATCATCTCCTTCGAGAAGGTTGGCTTGAGCACTACTAGGGCGAGTTTTCTTCTTAAAGGCGAGTTTGCGCTTTGGACAGTTGTAGGCCCTGTGTCCAGGTGCATTGCAGAAGAAACAGATTAACTTGGAATCATTTCTTTGGAATCTAGGCATCTTCCTTGATTGTTTGGACCGATCAACGAGTTTCTTGTTACCTCCTGTTTCTTGGACTTTCGTGTAGGGGCGATCTGTTTCAATAAGATGAGCATTAGAAAAATCAGAAGGAAAAGAGTCAGTCTTGTCCATCAAGCGATTAGCCTCCTCAGTCCTTATGTGACTAACGAGCTCTTGCACGGTCAAGTCCCTCTTCTTGTGTTTCAGATAGTTCCTGTAATCCGCCCAAGATTATGGAAAACGTTCTAGCAAGACGTTAGCTTGGAAGACCTTGCATATCTTCATGCCTTCATTCAGAATATCAGCACATAGGTTCTCATAGATATAAACTTGATCCATGATAGGCTTGTCTTCCTCCATCGTGTAGGCGAGCCATTTACCGACTACATATTTTTTCTTGCCTGCATCATCGGCACCGTATTTCTTTTCAAGAGCATTGCAAATGACCTTCGCAGATTTGCGCACAACAAACAAATCAAACAGATTGTTAACCATGTGATTGAGAAGATGACCACGAACAATCTTGTTGTCTTGCTCGAACTTTGTTACGGCCGCAGCACGTTGTCCAGCCTCGATCTCGTTTAGGGGACCAATAATAGCGTGCACCCTATCAGTAGTTAGTATATGATCCAGATCTAGGGCTTCAAAGAATATCAATAACTTCTGAGACCAGCGCTTGAAATTGTTGCCGTCTAGAGGTTCTAACTTCGACAAATCAGGAACAGAATGCAAGCTAGAGGTCATTATAAATTACAGTATGATAATTCGCTTTCAAATGTAGGAGAAATACTGCAATTTATCCGTAAAACAAGAACTTATCAACAATCCTGTAGCACTGTGCTGTGGCCGTCACCACTGCCTTGAAAGCGAATTCAGCACAACTGTGGTGCTAATTGTTCCGACGCCGGTCGCTCCCGAAGGTTCACACAGCAACTTCCATACACGTGCACTCATGGGCAGAAGGTGGAGAAGACACCAACCCTTGCTCGAACAGTAATGCAAAGAATTTGTATCGTATAGGCGGCTAGGGTTTTAGTATGTCTTGAACCCTAAAACACACCCATATATATAGGTGGGAGTTACAAGAGTCCTAGACGTTCTGAAACTGCGTACACGTCGTAGCCCACGATACCAATTCTTTTTCTGCAAGTTAAAGAGACCCACGAATTTATTCTTTCCGCAAAAAATAAATTCTTCTTGATCCGCGTGCGTGGACCGGACCGGACCGGGCGGCGGTGGCGGCGCGCGTGTGGGGCAAGCCCATCTCCTCAATAACTCTACATAAACCCATTTGTAGGTAAATATATTTATACCCATCTCACTTGATATCTCTAAGCAGTGTGGGACAAAGGTTCATGCCTTTCCAAGGCATTCACCCAACATATCAAACCCTCTCCTCTTCGTCCCTTCACAAATCATCTATTGAGTCTTGATTTGCAAATGAGTATCTTCATTTCTAAAAGTGATCTTAGATCTGAAGGGATTATGTTTTTCTGCTGGGACTGAAAAATGGTATCCTCCTATCATCGGAGCAGAAGAGGAGCCGTAGACACATCGAAGACTACGAAGGCGAGATCGACTTCCGACGAGGGTAGTCCATCTGCGCTGCATGCGTCTCCATCCGCCTACTAGTCGGCGACTTGCCATCTCCATAAATTGGCCGGAGAAATTACAAATTCAATCTCCCTTCCCAATTGAATCCCTAACGGATGGAACGGTGTTTCCTCAATACTCACCAGATGGATTTATCCGCACTGCCGTGCAGAAGCAAGTCGCACAGTTCTGGGAAATTGAGTATCCCCCTGATCGTCTGATTCCCCCTTCATCGACCTCGCCACCACATCGTCCCAACCCAGATCCATGACTTTTTTCTTGGGCTCCCGTCTGTTGTCGTCTCCCCTGTTTCAGGTCCGTTTGGTGTTCCTCGCTTGCGGAAGGGATTCACCGACAAGATAAAAACAATCTGTCACCGGAAATAATTGAATTTTTTATGCCAGTATGTGAAAAAGAGTGTGTTAAATATTAGGATGTGTGAATTTAAAAGGTAGCGCTGTAGCGCGGACTTTGCCACGTTGAAGCATGACATTTTAGCAAGTAATAAGTTCGGCAAAGAGTGTCGGCGAATTGGGAGCAATTAATCAGCTACACTTACAGGCAATCCATACCAGCAAAAATCCGAGCAATTTGGACACAAATTTGGCAGCAACTAATTTGGGAAATATGGAAGTCCCGAAATGCCTGCATCTTCCGGCAAGAGACGTGCGATGAAGAGGAAATCTTGCAAAGGATACAAATGCGACTCTGGCTACTATTGCGGGTGAGAAAAATATTGGGCCTTCAGGTTGAGCTAGGTGAATGGTGCAAGAATCCTGATGCATGTATGTAGGATTCATAGAATATGCCCAACAAAGTGGTGATAAATTGTACATATATAAATATTACACACATGAATAAAATCTCCTCACTTATCCAAAAAAAAGTTTGGCAAAGAGAAAAAAACAAAAAACAAAAAATATGAAAACCCTAAACCCTAAACCCTAAACCCTAAACCCTAAACCCTAAACCCTAAACCCTAAAACCCTAAACTAAACCCTAAACAATTGGTTGACTGACGGCCAACTAATTGGGTATTGTGACCTCATGTTTTTGGGATTTTTCTTGTGAAAAATTATTGGGGTATAGAATTTTTTTTCCTAAAAAAACATGCACTCAAAATCAATTGTAAATTGGTATACAAATTATTGCACAAATTAATAGCCATACATCAGACTTTAAACTTCCACAATTATACATTTTTTATTTATACAAATTAAATTTAGATCATATCCTTCTAACATCATTAAAGTTGAGAGAAATTTTAGGTGCATAACACCACAATTCCCAATAAGTGACTGTGGTCTCAAATTATAATTTTAGTGGTTGGGTTGTAATATTTTGCAGCCTTGATTGTGGGTGATTAAGTGAAAAAAATACTTAGATTTTTGTCGGTACCAGTGGTGATACATAGGGAAGAGTGCAAAATACTTGAAAAAATGAGTGCGATATCATTAGTAAAAAATTACTAATGTGATAATAGTTTTTTTAGCCTTCAATAATATCATGAACTTAGAGACATGAATTTCATTACATCTCATCACTCATCAGGGGCACTTAGAACTGTACCCTGGACCTCCATAGTAAAAATAGGTTCCCCAATCCTTTGACTTTTGAATTTGAATGTCGTAGCAGCTGGAATGTGTAGCCACAGGGTAAAGACGTGCCGGAGGACTCCACCTGTCGGTGCCATCTCTAGGGATAACCTCCAGATTTCTTACGTAGCTCGCTTTTGTATAACCCTCTGCCGGAAAATGACCGCTGCCCATTCCGGTGGTGGTATGGCGGCCGAAGTTCATCATGTTAACCACTTCTCCGCCCCAATGGACGATGGTGGCGCCGTCGGATAACATCGGTAGGATCTTAGCCGGCCAGTATCCCACTAATTCATCGTCCCATTTAAGCCACCAGTCATTGATGAACGGATCCTGAAGAAATGGGATGGCAAACATCATACAAACAATGATGGAGTAAGAATTACACGAAAAAAATGAATTTGTTATAAAAGAAAAATACCTGAAAAATGGTAATTCTTGCCACGGCTTGCTTACCCCCGTATGTGGATACAGTAGAAAAAGCTGCGCCGATTACATTTCCTTGTAAGGTGGTTTTAACAAATCCACTGCATTCCAAGTTGTAGCACCCCGAGCGGAATTGATAGCTATTATTCTGAAAATTTTAAAAAAAAAACGGTGTTAAAAAATAGACCACATTCTATAGGCTCGGGTGTGTATGGTACTAACTTAAAGATAATCTCATTAAAATCTTAAGTAGAAGTTGATTCATTGTATCAACGCATTATTTCGTTTATATTCTCAACAATTTGTACTCACGGTAAAAAAGAGGAAGAATCTTGGGTTGAAATCGTGATATAAAGCTGGGTAAACCTGCATGAAAGCACACCATTTTCGTTGACGGATCCATAATTTTTGGTATGATAAAATCTGAAAAAAAGGTATTTTTTCTATTATTGTTTTACCTGCCATCCTGCCTCCACTGTATTGAGATCCGCTCCATGCTCTGCAACAAGCCATAGCTGTGCTAAGCTGAATTCACTAGCTAATGCGATATGGGGTTTCCAGATATTGAAGTATGCCCTTGCTCCAAGGTACTCATTTCCTTGTTCAGCTGCTATGGCATACTGAAGAATGATTTCGAGTATAGTACTCAGTATTAAATGGGATTTTCCAAAATATCACTAGTATTCCGTACGTTTGTGTGCGTGACCCACAAGAATGTGTGCTTCGCGTAAAACACCACATTTAATTGTAGTATAATTTTCTCTAATAATTACCTCATGCATGTTTGAAGACAATCTAGATTCTTTATTGTGTTCTTCTCTCATATCCAGTATTCTGAGAGCCTCCTCTTTACTTGTTCTTCTTATGGGAACCGTGCCCTCAGGACACGAACCATAATGCTCCCATATCTGATATTTCTTCCTAGGCATGGTGGCATTTTCACTAGTTGTTTCTGGATAATTAGTGGGTCTCATCTGAAACATTTGAAACATGAATCAACTACAAGAATACATAAAAACATAAAAATAAAACAAAATGAATGTGTAGAAGGGATTCCCCACCCGAATAGTGTGATCTTTCAACAATGGATGGTCTAGAGTTGGTTGATTACCAATGAGGACGCAATCAATGATATCAGTTGGACACTGCGGTAGTGACGAATTCAGAAAAATAAATTCAATGGAGGAAAATATATTCGAAGTATCATCTAAATAATATTGGGGGTGATAATGTGCATACCTTGATTGACTTGACATAAGGCTTGTTCACCCTGGCCAAGTATCTTTCAACTTCAATTTCTCGGCTGGCGGCGATCTGCCTGGCGTAGACCGGAAACAATGGCAGCATAAGCATAAGCATGCAACAAGATAAAGCAAGCTTTAGTGGTGTATCCATTGTGAATGATTACAAGGGGGTGCTGAGTTATTTTTTTTTCATTGGAAAAATGCTTTATCTTTATATAAGAAGACTGTTTTGACTGTATTTGGTGAAACTTTCCATATTTAAATTGATTCGTTTTTATATCGTATATATATTATTGATATGAAAAAGTAATGACAAGATTTAAATAAATTTATATCGTTTTTAGAGAATAAAATGGAAGTGCAATGTATGATTTGGTGAAGCAATTTGCTGAAGTTTCTCCATTTTTTCCTATTTTTGAAGGATGATGATGCCGTTTAAGACGCACTTTCCTTAGTTTCGTTTCATCATCGTTCGTAAACTGCCAGCTAAATGTAGAGAAGGGAAAGCGTTGAACAGCAATGCCCCATAAATTTAGTTGACCCAAAAAAATGAACCAATGTTTCTTTCCTCATAGTTCTCTTCAAATAATATTGTTTGATCCGAAAAAGGGACTGTTTGTGAAGACGCGAGATTCGAATAGAAAAACAAGTTTAGACACAAGTAGTTACGTTGTTCGGCATATGCCTACATCCACGGGAGGAAAGAGCTCTTGTTGTATTCATATATTTCTTCACACTTTACATCATATGAACACGTGTATTTATAGGAGTCCATCACACACCCAAACTATGGTAGATCCCGGGATTTAGGGTAATCAAATCCCGGGAATAATTAAGGAAAGATTTTGGTCAATCTTTCCCTTCTTATCAATAACTAACACTCCCTCTCAAGTTGAGTACTGGGATATCCAATACCCAACTTGTACAACACATCATGGAATGTTCGCCACACAACTGCTTTTGTGAGAATATCTGCCAATTGGTCCTCCAACTTTACATGGGGTAGTGTGATGGCCCCATCCTCCAACTTTTCCTTAATGAAATGACGATCTATCTCCACGTGTTTAGTCCGATCGTGTTGGACTAGATTCTCAGCTATTTGGATGGTTGCCCGATTGTTGCACCTTAATGGACACGGTTGGTCTGACGAGAAACCCAACTCACCCATCAGCCTTCGTAACCATAATATCTCAGTTATGCCTCTCCTGATTCCCTGAAACTCTGCCTCAGCACTCGAGAGGGCAACCACCTTTTGTTTCTTACTCCTCCATGTCACCAGATTTCCTCCAACAAATGTAAAATACCCGGTCGTGGATTTTCGATATATATGACTCCCAGCCCAGTCTGCATCAGTGTAAGCTTCCATCCTAAGATGGCCATTTCTTCGGAAGAGAATCCCTGTGTCTGGAGCACCCTTCAAATATCTCACAATTCTCAATGCTGCCTCCATATGTTCTTTCTGTGGCCTATGCATGAACTGACTCACTACTCCAACTGTGTAGGCAATATCTGGTCTAGTGTGGGAGAGGTAGATGAGTTTCCCCACGAGGTGCTGATACTGATCTTTGTCCGCCCCAATACCTTCTTCACGTATTTTGAGTCAGTGATTCGAGACCATGGGTGTGTCCACAGGTTTACACTCAAGTAATCCGATTTCAGCCAATAGGTCCAATATGTACTTCCTCTGCGATATGTGGATGCCAATCTTCGACCTCATCACCTCAATTCCAAGAAAATATTTCAGCCTTCCCAAATCCTTCATCTCAAACTCTCTAAACAGACTCCTTTTCAGTTTAGCAATCTCCTCATTATCGTTCCCAGTAATGATCATGTCATCGACATAGATGATAAGACACGTCAAAGCCCAACCCTCTTTCTTAATGAACAGTGTATGATCCGAGTTGCTCTACACATATCCATACTTTTTTATCACTAGAGTGAACCTTCCAAACCATGCCCGCGGGGACTGCTTCAACCCATACAGAGCCTTATTCAATCTGCATGTCTCACCGGGTTTAAAGTTCTGAGAAAAACCAGGAGGTCCTTCCATATACACCTCGTCCTCAAGATCACCGTGCAAGAATGCGTTTTTGACATCCGACTGATATAAAGGTCAATCCTTGTTTGCTGCAACTGAGAATAAAACTCGTATCGTATCCATCCTTGCCACAAGGGAAAAAGTCTCCGAGTAGTCCACGCCATACGTCTGGGTGTATCTTTTGGGTACCAACCTTGCTTTGTACCTCTCAATGGTACCATCAGCTCTCCTTTTGATTGCATATACCCACTTGCACCCCACGGGCCGCTTCCCAGAAGGTAACCAACACTTTTCCCACGTATTACTCTGTTTCAATGCTTTCATCTCAGTTTCCATAGCTTCTTTCCATTCTGGTATATATAATGCCTCCTGAACAGTCCTCGGAACTTCCTCCTTATATAAGGAAGTCACGAACGCCCTTGCTGCAGTAGATTCTCTCCCCCTTAGTAGATTCGAGACAGGATAACGCTGAGACCTAAGGATATGATCAAGTGAATATCTCTGAGCCGGAATCCTCGGGAGCTCCTGGGTGGTAATACTCAGGTGGGACCCATAGACTCACGCTCCATACTCGGCTCGACGTCTGGAATTGGACCTGTAGACTCAGGAAAAGACAACACAATATCTGATGAATCATGAATGACAATATCTGGCATAGTACTAACCTCAGTATCCGGTGCCGGAGGAGGATCACTGGGAGCGGTGATGAGCACAATATGAAATGCACCTATATGCAAGTATACATAATCATGTAAGTAGTAAATCCTTGGTGAACAAGGGTTATCTCCCAAGGGAGTAGAGCTAACACATGCTTTTTCGAATACAATTTCAGAGTAACTAAAATGATTTGAGACGTCACTACTCTAAATCAAGATGAAATGCAACTATAATGACTAAACAAGACTTGAAGATTTCCCAATGTGATTCAATAACATCCAAAGTACCAAAACAAGAACAAATCAAGAAACCATCTGAAACTTTGTTGCAAAAGACTAAATGGTCCGAAAGTTTCCTAGACAAAAACTCAAAAAATCCAAGAGTTTCCAACAACCAAATCACGATTTTAGAGAGTTACAATAATGAGAGAGTGCTTGAGGCTTTAGTATATCACCTCCCTATGTTCCCATGCCATTTCTAACTCAATCTAGCATCTAGTGTACCTATCCTTGCATCACGAGACTTCTATGCAATCAAGAGCCTCTTGGGTTAGTCTCTTGGCCACCCTAAGCCTCAATGCGAGGATTTCATTGGTCCTAGCCTCCACCAGACATGTTGGTGGCATTGAGTGCAAAAGAACTATTTCTAGTGTGACATTACAAGTTAGGGGTATGTTACCCCAAGGACGGTAATGTGTGTGTGCTGCGTGTAGGAGTTAGATCTTGTGATCTTACTTCTAATCTAGCTCACCTATATTGAGTGTAAGTTCGGGCCCTAATCTAGCTCACCTATATTGAGTGTAAGTTCGGACATACATGAGTGCAAAAGCACACATGTGACAAATCAATCAACCACATACATTTCAAGGTAAACTAATATACTTTCATAAGCTAAATAGGCATGATTGCATAAGGGAGGCTCAACCGAGCCTCAAACTATAAAATTAGCTCATAGAAGGAGCTAAGATATCCAAATACAAAGATTCAATACAAAAGGAAACCATAGAAACAGAAATGAAAGGTAGAAACGGTGGCTCTCTTCTCTCGGATGCTTCAAGCTCTTCAATGATGGAAATCGCCTCTTCTCATTTGTCCGCGGTTGAATGCCGTGTCTCATTGCCAATTTGGTATTTTTCGCTGCTAGGGCATCCAAAAATAAGTTGATTACACACGGGTCCCTTTAGTTTTTACACGAGACACTCACATTTTCACAAGGGCCTTTCAGTCTTTGCTCCAGTTTGGGTAGTTGCTGAAGTCTCGTTCAAAACCTATCAAATCCTGATGATATGTAAAGAGAACTTGTTCACAAGGTCTAGGGCTAGCTGCGGTTGGAATTTACCCCCGTGACCTCGAAGGATATGCAGAGATATCAGCTGCGGAATGGATATATCAGTCATAGCTTGCAATCTGCAACAACCTTGCCGATATAGCATTGATCTCGACCATACACATCCCAGATGAATTGGATTCAAACATGAAACTTGTAGAGGGGTCTTCCATCTCTCTCTTGGAGAAATTACAGCCTTATCCATGCATGTGTGGATGAGATATGATTTTTTCAAGGGTAGGCATGTAAATCTAAACTTCTTTCCCAAAATGGTAAGGCTACTTTTTGGAGGAGTGGTTGGCTCTTTCTAGTTCAGGCTTTCGCCAATTCCTAGCCATGTATATACAGGTTTGAAGTGGTCAAACCAGCCTAGGCCTGCAGCTATTTGGAGCGGACCATGGACCCTTGTTGCATGGCTCAAGATGGTCCCTTTGCATCCATGGTCTGAGACTTCAGCTCCGGATATTGCAGCCATTTTGGCCGATTATTTTGACTAAATCTGAGCAGTTTGAACCTTGAAAATAATCCTTGGGCATGCTTGATCAAGTCCTATAAAAATATGTAGTGAATTAAGCATAAGTTGTTACAACATAAAACATGTACCCAAGTTCTTATAAAAGTGGAAATGAGCATGTTTTGACCTAAAATCTTGTGGTTTAGGGAATGAAATGGACTAAAATATATCATGACATAAGCCCTAATTAGGTTCTTATCAACCAGCTAGTCCCTTTGATTCTTCACTTGAATCACTCATTTTGTAAGGGTAGAAATGACATTCGCGCAGATTGTATACCTTGTAAAGATTTGATTCTCTCTCCGCCATAGAGGCGTCAAAACACACAATGTGTGAAGAGAAGTTGTTCAGGAGCTCTAGGGTTAGTTTCGGGTGAAATTTCAAGGTCATCCTCCAAGTCGTTTAGGAGATACAAGCTAAACAAGGGGCACTTTTGGCATTGCGCAGAATCTAGACCACTTGTGATATATCAGTCCTAAACTCTATCCTCCACTCGTTTGTTGCCTAAGCCTTGTAGAGGACTCATTGACCGAGGTCTTGGTGAAATTTAATATAAATCCCTGCTTTGGTTGGAGAGATATGACCGTTGCAAGGTCACTGAAGTCATTTTGCTCTTCTTTTCTGAAATGGAAAAAATCTTTTTCAAGAGTGGTTGGCATTTTCCCAAATTGTGTAGTTTTATCCCCATGACTTGAATGCACTTGTTTCTTGTGTTTGAAGGTCCGAAACATTGATATAACATGTCCTTAGGTTGCACAAAGTTGCACAAGATCCGTGGCATGTGTATATCATCTCCTCAAGCATGAATGCAATTTGTGATATGTTCGGCCATCTTTTGAGCTCGAGTTCAAGCCATGATCAATTCCTATAAAAATATGTATGAATCAAGCTAGAATTGATACAAAGTATGAATAAGTATTCTCTTGCTCCATTTATCCTAAATGAACATGATTTGAGCCATAATCTTAGTGTTTCAGGCGTGAAATGATATAAACTAATGCACGGAATAAGCCCTAAATAGGTGCTTATCAGTGTTGATCATGCCATTTCTTGATCTTCTCCTTGTAAATCCTATAGCTCTCATAAGCATCCAACCGAATCTCATCCAATTCAGCCAATTGAAGCAACCTATTCACTCCAACAGCTGAGTAATCCATGTTCAGAGTTTTGATAGCCCAATAGGCCTTGTGTTCCATCTCCACAGGGAGATGGCAAGCCTTTCCATACAACAACCTGAAGGGGGAAGCTCCAATTGGTGTCTTAAATGCAATCCTGTAAGCCCATAGAGCATCTGGAAGTCTCATGGACCAATCCTTTCTTGATGCTCCAACTGTCTTCTCTAAGATGAGTTTGATCTCTCAGTTAGTAATCTCAACTTGGCCATTTATTAGTGGATGATATGGATTAGATCTCTTGTGCATGACTCCATATTTGGTAAGTAAGTTTTCAAACAACCTGTTGCAAAAATGAGAACCATTGTTAGAAATAATGTATAGTGCCATACCTTGCAAAGATGTTACTCTTCAAGAACTTAACAACTAATACAGCATCATTTGTAGGGGAAGCTATGGCCTCAACCCATTTCGAAACATAATCAACTGCCACAAGGATATAGAGCTGCCCTTTGGATGGAATCAATGGTCCCATGAAATCAATCCCCCATACATCAAACACTTCAACTTCTAGCATGCTTACTTGAGGCATCTCACTTCGGTTGGACAAGTTCCCAACCCTTTGGCATTTATCTCAGGCCTGAAAGAATTGATGAGCATCCTTGAACAAACTTGGCCAATAGTATCCACATTGCAACACCTTGACTGTTGTTCTCTTCCCTCCAAAGTGACCTCCACACTCAAGTGAATGACAATACTGAAGAATAGAATGGACCTCATGCTCAGGAACACACCTCCTCACCACTTGATCAGCACATATCCTGTAGAGGTAGGGGTCTTCTCAAATGTAATACTTGAGGTCAGCATAGAACTTCTTCTTCTGTTGCCAGGACAAGCTATGAGTTATGTTTACGACAAGATAGTTGACATAATCAGCAAACCAAGGGGTAGGCCGAATGTCAATGGACAATACCATCTCATATGGGAATTAATCTGGAATAGATGGAGGCAAGTATGTACTTGAAGTCCCCTCCAATCTAGACAAGTGATCTGCAACCACATTCTCCACTCCTTTCTTGTATTAAACTAACATCAAACTGTTGGAGAAGTAGAACCTGAACTTCAACATCAAACTCTTGCAAGACCTGAACTTGTTGAATGAGTAGAGAACAGCAAGCATCTCTTTCTCTGTGGTAGTGTAATTCAGTTCTGCAGCACTAAGCATCCTATTGGCATAAAAGATAGTGTGAAATAACTTCTCTCTCCTCTGGCCAAGGACTGATCCTATGGCTACATCTGAAGTATCACACATAATCTCAAAGGGTAGGTTTCAATCCGGTGCTTGCATAACAGAAGCTGAAATTAGATGTTGCTTGAGCTTCTCAAATGTAACCAAGCATTCCTTACTCATCTTGACTCAACATCTTTCTCGAAAAGATGATAGGGAGACTTTGCAATCAAAGAAAAGTCCTTGATGAATTTTTATAGAACCCTGCATGGCCTAGGAAACTTTGAACACTCTTGACTGAAGAAGGAGATGGTAAGCTCTTAATGACCGAGATCTCCCTGTCTACCTCCTATCCAACTTCTAACTTAATTTCTTGTTCTTGATATCCTGATGAGCCAAAATCCTATCGTAATTTAAGCTCATTAAGCTAGAGATTCATTCTAATTAATTCGCATAATCATTATACATATACTTGATTTCCCGTCATTTTATGTGATATAGGTACAATTCAACATTTGAGGACGTGTACATGAATTTCGAATTCATCCACACCCAAAACAAGGCCACATGGATGAAAGGGACAAATATATACATTTTGGGAAAAGGCCAACAACAACCTAAAAAGTTGTCTCTCCATTTCCGGAAATAAAGTGCAATTGACTTGCTTGTCCTTGCAACGGTCATATCTCTCCAAGGAGAGCTTGGATTGATCTGTAAATTGAGCAGGAGAGAGGTCAAAGGGTCTACTACAAGTTGTCTCTGTATATGGAAGTCGGAAAATGGGTTCAAGATTGTGATATCACCTCATTTATCCGAAAGGGTAAATTCTGTGAGAAATGACTTATCAGTCACATGCACGAGGTGTATCTCTCAAACGGCTTAACAGATGATCATGTAATTTTACCACAGCTTAGATCTAGAAGTCCTCTACAACTTTTTTTCACACAATGGATCTAAACCGCGCCGCCAAGGGGGAAATAAACCCTAATCTTTACAATATATCCAATCTGCACGCAAAGACACATATGTCTAAATGAGGAAAGTGAGCACAAAATCGAAGGGGCCTGGTGCTAAATGACCATGAACACTTGCCCTACATATACTCGAGCTCCTCATTCAAGTAACACATCCTTGGGAGGCCGCACACTTGGAGAATTTCCAAGGAGAGGAGAAGACATCCGAGAAGAGGCGCAACCTTGGAGCAGCTGGACT
>JAOYMZ010041874.1:0-31298 GCA_025802335.1 Pinguicula primuliflora | reverse complement strand
AATCGAAATCCGACCCAAAACATTGCCAATCTTGTTTGTTTTCTGGTGAGAGACAAACTTGTCTTGAGCAAGAAGAGCAGGAGAGAAAGCCAAAACGATATCAAATTGCTTGGATTTCCACCGTAACCGATTCTCCTTCGTCTTCCGGTGAGTTTCAGCTCGATTTTTGCCACTTTTCCGGTGGTTTTGGCCTCATCCGGCGCGTATCCAGCACCGTGTGTCCGGGACTGGAAAATTGCTCCGTTAAGTCAGACTATTAGAACACAGTTCATGACAGAAAATGAATCCAACCACAATTTAAAAAGGAAATGTAACTATAAAATTAAAGTAGCTATAACAAAATGTAAAGACCCATAATTGATCGAGGCACGTCACATGAAGTGGGGTGTTTTGCGATCCCTGGAACCCCGCAGCACGTGCATCTGCGTGAATTCTTTAACATGCTCACATGCCTTCCGAGAAAAATGATTATGTAAACAACAAACAAAGATGGTTTAAACTCTTTTAAGATGGTCACTGTATCATGTAGCCTCCAGTATGCGAGCCTGCATAAAAATGTTAACTCCGGACTCCCTGACACACTAATCATGCAGTACCAGATGGACGTGGTACTGCATAATGTTGAGTAAATATCACAATGCACACCCTAAATCCCTCTTTTACACCTAAAAAAAAGTAAAAAACCTGAAGTTACTGAAAGAAGAATTTTCTATTTTCACAAATTTGCCTAAAAATAACTTAAAAGTAGAAAAGTGGAATCAAAAGCCATTTTCTATAGTATAAAACGTAACCTTCTTCCTCCTTAATTTAAGTTAAAAGCAGAAACACCCCAAAACAGCAGTACCTTAGGCCTTCTTGATTCCCCATTCCAAAGTTATAATAAACCTCAAAATTGGCAAGAGAGTAGTAGCTTTCAAGAACAAGCTCATACAATTCTCAATCAAAGCTACAGCTCCTACCCAACATACCAAAAACACACAACATAATAGATGACAAGTTTCAACAACTCCTCCCCCTCTTCTAATATATAAACTAGTAAATGAGTAGCAGAAAGCAGCATTCATATTGGCAATTTGCCAACGCAAAGGAATTCCCACCGGCAAACTTCGAGATAGTCACTCCAACAGAAACTTAATCCTCATCAATCATCGTTCTGACCTTCATCTTTCACAATCTTGATCATGTCATCAATGCGAAGAATAGTAATAGCTGCTTCAGTAGCAAACTGAAATGAAGAAAAATCGGGAGAAATGAAATGATAACATGGACTTGAACAAGGTTATTCAAATCTCCCAGGAAGAAATCCTAACCTGAATTATTTTTACTTTGCTCATTGCGGGCTCAACGACACCTGCTTCAAGGTTGTTGCGAACTGTACCATTCACCAAGTCCAGGCCCATGCTGGAGATTCAACCACCAACGCAATTTAACCGAAGCAATTCATAATTTCGATATCCAAAAGGAGGCAGATGATAAAATCAGTTGAAAGGCAAATACAATGTGCAAAGGAGCAGAAGGAGGCATCAGGTTATCAGGTTTAACCCTAAACATAGGGTCTTCTACCATGTATACAGTAACATAGGTTACATCTTTAGATGAATCTAAAAAGTTATATAGCAACAGATAATCCAAAAAAGATAAATGCTTATCAAAATAAAAACAGAAAGGGAATGATACGAGTTTGTCTAGATCTCATCTCTTTAATGGGCACATTCACCAATACATGATTTAGCTTAACTTTAAATTTCAAATAACTTGAGGTACCTTGACAAATGCTTTTTATCAGCCTTAGTTTGTGAAGTATGGTGGTAAGCTCGTAGTTTAGCTACCAACTCTGTTGCATCTTTAGCGGCATTGACAGCGAGGACCTGCACATAGAGTTATGATTGAGCCATTTATATACAAAATGAAAAAAAATAATAAGAATTGTATATTATGAAAGTATATGTGTTACAGAACCTTCGGTATAATTAGTAAAGATTCAGCAAATTCTGCTATAGCCAGCTGCTCCCTGGATCCTAAAGTAGTAGCCAAATTTTCCAGATATACTGACAGCGCAGCCTCAACAGCACCTCCTCCGGCAACAACCTACATTTCGTACAACAGCATCAACAGGTCAGCAAGAAATCGATAAAGGGGGGGATTTCAGGCAGGATGCCCCTTAGAAATGGGAAAAAGATCAACTCACAGTATTAGATTCTAGAGTTCTTTTGACAATGGAAAGAGCATCATGCAAAGCCCTTTCCATCTCGTCAAGCATGAAGTCGTTGGCCCCTCTGAGGATTAATGAAAGCTGAAGAAAGCACTTTCTCAAGTAAATACTGGGATGCAAACACAGCTTATATCATCATCTTTAGGTGCAGTGTTGTTTCGAACAAATGAAGTGGAGAACGCGTAATGCATAAAATGAAGGGGGAGGTCCTGAAGGACTAAAGATCCAAAATTACATAAACCGAAAAAGAAAGCGTAAACAAAATGAAAAATTATACCGCGGTGTTGTTTTTAGTTCCCTTTATCAATATAACATCATCATCAGCAATTCGCTCCTCTACTACTTCATCAGCATGTCCTAGAAAAGATGAATCAAAAGTTTCCTCACCTTCCATATCGGCAAAGGTCGAGATCTGCACCAGAGAAGCAGCAGTGAGTAACATAGAAGAAGAAAATTATCAATCTCTCAAAAAATTAAGTCATTCAGTAATTATAACAAAGTTAAATTTCTGCTCCAAGTGAAGCATATTGTTCATACTCCATATCATTACACGTTACAGTTAGCATATCAGCAAATTTTTCATGTCATTACATGTTTCAGTTATCACATTAACAAAAAAAGAATTGACATAACTAGATTGTATAAGAGCATTTAAAATAGACATTCTTCCCTTATTTTTTTTTTGGGTAAGCTACATTCTTCCCTTATTACGAAAGAAACGTTATCAAAATAATGTTTTGAACTGAAGAACATCCCACAGACTAAATTCAGTACTGTCCTTAAGTTTATCTTCAATTTATACATCGTCGAAGCAGATTACTGCCCATAACAAAGGGACAGACCCAGATTTATGCTTCCCAGAGATACATGAAAATCTATTTTGAACAGGTCATATGCATTGTTTGACATGAAGTTTAGGATTCTCCGATCGAAGAATTTTTTTCCTCCAGATCAATGGAAAACTAATCTATTAGCGAAGTAAGTAATACAGTTTACAAATCTCGTGAGTAGAAATTTGGTAGATCAAATGTTCAAGTGCAAGTGTTCGACGAGATGAATGCAACGTACCGCAGTTGCACCAGTAGCTTTGGCAATGTGCCGCAGGTCGTCCTTCTGTACACGTCTGACTGCTATAGCACCAGCCTCCACGAAATACTAGACAGAGGAAAATTGACAAAAAATAGAACTCAAGAAACAAGACAAAGCTCACACAAAATAAATGCCATCGGTGCCAAAACACTTCCGAGATAAAGCTAAAACAATCATCACGTCATCAAATAGAGCTCTGGCTCCAAAAAATTTTCAAAGAATACAATTTGTATACAGTAGCTTCCCCACTACGCAGGGCATGCCATTTGAAGCGGATAATTATGAGTAGATAGCTAGCACATCAGGGGTCAACGTAGAAAACATGATTACAAGTTACAACGAATCAAATCTTTTTAACGGAAAAAAAACTCAGCTAGGAGACCAGCTGGTTCGTTGTGAGTGTGGTTTAAGAAATTGGTATGACAGGACTACTTAAGCAAAACAAATACTCACCTTAAGTGCCATGTCATCAATTCCTTTCGTTGTTAAAATGACATTTGCTCCCGCTCTAAGCAGCTTCTCAATGCGTTCTTTAGTCATATCCGCTTCTCTGCAGAAGAGGACCATCTGACCACTTAATGCATTCATTGCAATATGTGAAACATGGAAGCTAGTAATATAGATTTTGCCTTTTACTAAACAGGCAACAGTGCATAAAGAGTATATCTAATCACCTCTGACGAATCTTTTCTAGCTCCCTGGGGTCAGTGACTAAAATTTGGACTCCCATTTGCATTTTACACTTTTGAAGATTAAAGTCGAGGCAAGCAATTCTGGCAGGGGAAACCCTCAGTGGCATTCCCTGTGCAGCACGGCCTGTGTTGAGAGCATACCCTTTGAGTAGATAGCTCTCTCTGGCACTTTTTCCATGGCCTTTAAGAATATTGATCCCCTGAGATCATGATATTCATTGAACTACTTAGTCGTCACGCATCTTATTCGTTACTTCAGATTTTGGAAGACCAAATGTCAAGCAGAAGCGAACGATAAGATAATTTACTGAAACCAATAAATATAAATAGGAAATTAGCTATATCAAACCTTGATTGGGTATCTGATTTCACCTCTTGCATTTGTCATTTTCACTGCTTGCACAGCTTCTACAACCTAAATTTTATCTAGTCTTGGTTACAACTATAAAATACTGCCTTCAGATCTTAGAGCAAAGAAATAAGATCATGAAAGAAATACACTAACTGAATTTCATCGTATACAATATACATCATGTCAACCTTTATACAATACACATCATGTCAACCTCAATCACAAAAAATGGGGTACGAAAACTAATCTCAATTCCAATCAGAAAATTAGAATAGAGATGAAGCAACGAAAAATAATCTCTGGAAGCTTCAAACCTAAGTGGGTGAACAGGGAAAGTAAATGTTATCAGATCACAAAGTGTACAAGGATATTACAAAGTATATCTCTACAAACAACAATCTGATGGAAAAGGAACTAACATTTGCCGAAAATTAAAATACACATCTACATTATAATTTATACACCAGTTTGGAAAAAAAGCACCAACAGCACGAGTTAACATAGTAGAATTAAATTCAACCGAAGATATTCTTATGTTAAGATTATTAACCAATTCATCTTTACCAGATTTCCAAAGAAGTCACTATCAGAACCTATCAACTTTGATGACATGCTGGTCTTGGCACAGTTCACGATATAGTCCTTTACGAGCTTTTCAACCTAAAGGAAAAATGTGATATAAAATCAGCAAAGAAAAGAACATTCACAGAAATCACATCGCGTGAATAATGACACATATTGTTCCAGATATTTTACAACTAAATTTGCATCGCGATTAAAAATAATAATATGGTCAATTCCTAGCAGAAAACTCCGCCAGAACCTAATCTTCATTTCATCAACCGTTGATGGGATAAAAGGGAAAAACAAAAGGGAAAAATAAAAATCCTAGAGAAAATAAATTAATAATAAACATAAATAACACCCTTTCCATACTGGTCACACCTAAGTATTAACACAGGACAAACACGCGCAAGTGAAATGAAACATCAAGTACAAGTCTTCTGCACTTCAGAAACTTCATTATATCAATCCAACGAAACAGAATATTTCACATTTCTAAAATAATTAGTTTGCAAGAAAACACTACCTTTATAGCCAATTTCTCATCCACGTACTTGCATGCTTCCCTCATAGCAAGCTGAGACAAAGTTATGCAAAGATGATGAGATGAAACTGAACGAATAATCGAAAAATGAGAAACTAAAATTGAACGAATGATTGGGGATAAAATGAAGGAGAAAGTAAGTTATATGCGCACTCTATATCCACTGATAATGGAAGTCGGATGAATCTTATTCCTCACTAAGTCATTAGCTCTCTGTAGAAACAAAAAAAGAAAATAATACAATTCAGATTAAAATTAAAAGTCAAGCGCGATCCATACCATAGGTATGGTACTGCAAAACTACCTTCAGTAATTCTGCCGCTATGATAACAACAGAAGTTGTTCCATCACCAACTTCTCGGTCTTGTAGTTCTGCCAACTCGACAAGAACCTGCAATAAGAAGATGACATAAAACCAAACAAGATGCATTTTCATTAAACATAGACGTAGTAACCACACAAGATGGCACATTCACCTTGGCAGCAGGATGTTCCACTTCAAGCATTTTTAGTATAGTGGCACCATCATTTGTGATGGTCACATCACCAATATCGTCCACAAGCATCTGGTGAGCATCAAATACAGATAATGTGGTTATAGTATTAACAACAGGCAATTAGCAGAAAGAGTATCTACAAAATAAGAAGCTGTCTATGTCTTCTGGAGCCTGATATAGGAAGAAAGAAAATACAAAATAGAACCACATTCTACTGCCTTTGTCCATAAGAAGCAAGTTAGTAGTATTTCTTACGACTTTTAGGGCCATTGGAAACATACAAGTCCATTGATCTGCGAACAAGGCATTGATCTCTCTCTACCACTTCCAACAAACATTGAGGAATTAGAAGAAACTACTAAATTGGTACACATTGGTTGCCACTGAAAGGCATCTTATGATTTTATTTTACTTTATCATAACTGAGAAAAGAGAATCTGAACAAATTATTCTTTTAATGCAAGGTATCAGTTGTAATATGATTCAGAAAATTGCAAACCAAATAACATCATCTGGCAAAATGAAATATTTTAACTATCACACCCAAATCCTTCAAACACAAGATACATGCAAATCAGTCCTCATACACGAAAAAATGGAAAAGAAGAGATCAACCAAGAAAATTTCATTTTAATCAGTCCCAAAGATCGGTTTTAGTGCCAGACCTACCAAGCCTAAGGCTAACATATAGATATATTGAATTGTCCCAAGAAGTTGTTGCCAACTAATTGCGCCAGCTAGCTAGGTTCTATTTGAGTCGAGCTCCAACTGTAGCATTCATCAAACATCACAAAAATGTTTTCACAAAAATGGACCCGCTTGAGAAATATAAGAGCAGAAAACCACATCGGATCTCAAATCTGCAACCGTCTGTCTCAGTAAACAACTCATACATACATTGAAGAGGCCAGGATAAAACATTTATTACCTTGTCAAGGCCAACAGGACCCAGCGAAGATTTGACAATGTGCGCGACCGCTTGGCAAGCCATAACTGCCCGCGCCAAGAGCAAATGAAATGACAGATAAAAAATGCAGTCAGAAGATACGAACAGGTAAAATGCCTAAAACATCGCTTGAGCTCGCACTTCCATAACACGCTAATAAAGGAACACGATACCATTTTGAGTACGCACATCCTGTCCAGACTGTCTTTCACCGGAAATATCAGGAGTCTGCGCCGAGAACGCCATAATAATTAACCAATCCAAGCAAACAAATGCTGAAGCAAGAGAGCACGAACGTGACCCTGAATCGTACGGATCGGCTGAACCCGGTCCCCGGCAATGCGCGGCGGTTAGTAGCGTGAACCGAAAGGCGTTCGGAGAGTTTGAGTGGAGAGTCCCGGTCGCACAGCTTGAGTTCGTTTCCTCTAGAGAGTTGAGACGAGTGCTTCGAGAGTTCAAGTCGGTTGAAACCTGAAGTGTTTACTGTGTTTGGGTGGGAGCCGGGAGGGTTTGCTGAGAATCATTTTTGAAAGCAGAATACATCATGAGATGGCCGGTTTGATAGGCAAGTGGGCTGGGGACTCAGGGGGAATGTATCGGGTTGGGCTTAGGATCTTTTGGGCTGGGGCCTGGGCTTCATTTGATTCATTCCAAATTATGGAATTAAATATCATTTACATCATTATATTATATATATTGATCAACTTGCACCTCTTTACTTTTAAAAGAATTAATTTATTCTATTGTACTTTCATAAAAAGACCCTCCACCCCATAAATATTTTTTATCTTATTATTTTTTTACTAAAGACCAAATTGCCCTTTATTTCTTTTAATGATCTTCTACGTAAACCTGAGCTAAAAAATAATTGAACCTACTTTCTCTCCATTAATGATCTTATAGGTAAACCTGAGATAAAAATAATCTCTGTCGTGAATTTGGTGAGCCCGCGTGGATGGTCTTTTGGTCATTACTAAAAAATAATAAGTTAATAAATATTTATGGTGTGAAGAATCTTTTTATGAAAGTACAATGAGATAAATTGGTTCTTTTAAAAGTACATGGGTGTAAATTGATCAATATGTATAATACAAAGACGTAAATGACCTTTCACTACAAATTAGGAATCAACCTGCAACCCACCGCGATGGTGAAATTCTTTTTTTCCCCTTTATCTCAAATCCAAAGCAAAAGGTCTAACATTTTTAAATATGTGGGTAGGGCTGCCCACTCGAATTTTAGGTCCAGAAATATTGGGTATTAAAAATTATTACTCGTACTTGGGTTCGAGTATCCAGTACCGGGTTCAGGTAATACCTGATTTAATTTTTTATTTTATTTTTTCTTCATTGTTATCTATTTTTCCTTATAATAAAAATAGATTTGATTTTCGGATTTTGGGTTGGTACCCAAAACCCATAAAAAATATTTTTTCAACAAAAATGTCCGGGTCCTGGACCCGATTTTTTTTGGGTCCAGATTTTGAAACCCGGTACCCGACGAGTACCGAATCCGGGTAACCCGATATCCGCGAGTAATTTGTGCAGTCCTTCTACACAAATATCAATTGTCGTCCAAAATTAAATGTGGGAACTTTTAATCCAAATTTTTAGCTTTTATTTGGATAGTGAATGGTAGAATGCCACTACAGATTGTCCAATATCAATTGTCGTCCAAAATTTGTAAAGAAATGCTACGGACACACAATGGAAATACACACAATTGTATGTCCTTCTAATCCAATGAGAAAGTGTGAGGTCGAACTGCTTTTGGAATGAATGGTTGTATTAGAGGGACCATAATTTTGTGTATTTCTATTGGGTGTTACTAGCATTATCGAAATAAGTAATCAACATATAATATGGTCTTGAACCCTCTACAGTCTTCAAGCCTAAAGTCCCATGATTGTACAACGTAAGTTACTTTTTAATTTCAATTGTCCGAATTATAATTCAACAGATTAAAATTCTAGACAATTATCTCATATATTAACCATTATGAGATCCACATTCATTAAACATAATCCTGTTGATTCAGACAATTTGATGACCTCTTCACTTATATGAGAATGGATAAGGACTAATTGTACCCTCTAATTTTACATTATTATTAAATTTCATGATGTGTTTAGACCTGTCGATCGGTTGCAGTAGTACCGCAACCGACTAACACCCAACCAAGTCGGTTACCGCAGTTGCGGTAACCGACACCAACACCGGTTGCGGTGTCGGTTCTGAATCCGACTACCGACCGGAAATGCGGTCGGTAGTCTTAGTACCATCGGTTAGCAACGGTACTAACGTATAATAAAACAAATTAGTTAATTATACCGCTTGGGTTAAGTAAGAAAGTTCGTTTTCATTTCCAAATTTCTTCGGTATCTATTCGGCCGCCCGCATTTTTCACTTCACCCCAGCCAGCGACGACCGCATTTCCTTGTTACCGGCACCACAGCCGTCGTGGGTTGATTTCCGACCACCGCAAGCCGCTCCCAGTCCCGCATTTTAGATTTAAGTAAGTTCACATCACTTTAGGGTTTTCGATTTTGAACTCTGCGGATTTAGGGTTTTTGATTTTCATGGCCTTTCAGTTTCTTAAAGCACATTTCAGTTTACAATATGGAATTGGATTATGATTACAAGGTTTAATTTCCCAACTTTAGCAGTAGGTGAACAAGATGGCAGTTTTATTTTAAAGCCAACTTTGACCTGGAAGTTGTAATTTATCCGTTCAGTTGTTGAAGATGGTCCTGTTTTTATTCATGTTTTTTCTCCCCTTACGAACACTTTCTTTGCTAACATGCCCTGCTCCGACTTGTTCATTCTTTGTTTCTTTGATTACAAAGATTAATTACAGTTTAACAATATTTTATTGGAATATGATTACGGATTGTTCATTATATGAATTTTCAGTTTGTGTAATTTCAGTTTCGAGTATGGTCACTGGTCAGTATGCTTTTTTTGGGATAAGTATTTGTTGGACTAACTTCACATCCTCGTAGATATTCATTCAGTGAAGGGTAGTGAGTTTTTGATTCATATAACTTCACTTCCTGGTAGATTAGAAGCGCCCCATTTAAACTACCTTTCCATTGCACCTGAATCAGCTTAATGGCCCTACGGTACTACCGCGGTAACCGCTCGTGGGTTGCCGCAACCGACGGTGCGGTTATCACAGGTTGTCCGGTACCGGTAGCTGTACTGGAATTCCGCAACCAACCAGTATGCCGTCGATTGCAGTAGTCGTGTGGTCGGTAGAAAAATCGACCGACCGACAGGCCTAGATGTGTTAATAATTACAATCATAGTACTCTCCAATGAATAATGGGCATCATGAGTACTGATAATTTATATATATCGATTTTCTATTTTCAAAATTTAACGTTGAGCAATGCTAGGTTGCCAAAAAAATGACAGGATTTTCTCGCAACCTAGTAAAAGGACAATTTTTGGTGATTTTGGGCCGTATAGATCAAAATCTATCATTAGTTTCCAAATCTTCATGTCTAGATGATTTCGAAATTCATCACTTAAGAGCATGTTCTAATGAGTTGAAGTATTCTGCGGTTTCATTGATTTATTTTTTTTAAATCTCTTCGGTGCAAGTTCGAGTCGTTGTACATCGATGATGAAATTCAAGTGGTGAAAGACACAAAACAAGACTATTTCATCGTGTAGCATGCTCCTTATTCCTGTAAAGAAGGAGTTTGAACCCCTTCCAGCATCTCCTAACCATACTTTGTGTATACTCTTATGATTGATTATACACAATTCCACCTCATATGTACTCTTTGGATAAGGTTTTCCCAATTCAGCATTTGCTCTCGTTATCTAATGTTAACGTACAACTTCCATTATTCTTCAAGATTCTGTATTAACTATCATTGCCCACCAAAAGATTTTTTTTTTCGTACCCGACCATCAGTTTCTGCTTTGGTTGGGTCCTTGATTGAAGACAGGAAACTGAGATGTCGCCAAGCAAGTTGTGAATGACTCAAAAAGCAGAAATATTATATTACACAAAATTTTGATATAAAAAAAATATTAAAAAGTTGGCTCACACAATCACACCATCCAATCAAATAGTATCAATACAGTTTTAGTGTGTGTTTTGTGTCAAAATTAGTGTGGTATAACATTCCTCCTCAAAAATACGGTGAACACAGAAAAATGATAAATCACACACCCACTTTTCAATCGTGATTCCCGATGCACTGCTACCACGTAGTAGGAATTCATTGGACATGTGCCCTAACTAGGTTTTAAAATACTAATGAACTTCTGCCAAATGGCACAAGTGCCATATAAGTGACATGAGTGTTATATATCACAACCAATGGGCTCCTATCCCCTCCCCCTCCACTTCACATGCATTCAAGCTAATGGGGGTATGGACCCCTCCCTCTTGCTACAAGCAAAAATCTCCCATGGACTTTATTTTTGTGTGTGTTGAGATATGAATGAAACCCACAATTTGGTCCCCCATTTTCTCCAAGAGTTGTGCTACTCGTACAACCTCCAAACCGAACAATTAGACCGAACAGAACAAACTGAGTACAAAAATACACTCGTGTGTGTTGTGTGGGACCCACTCCCATTTTGAAGCCTTCGGTTTAAATTTCTTGTTCGAACAGCATTTCTCTTTCTCCAAATACGTACAAATGCATGGTGCTTGTTTGCAGCTCTCCTTCCTTGGCATAATTCCGCCATCCATCATCTGTCACTGACCCTTTTCTACAGAAGTCACACAAACGGACAAGAAGGTAATGTTTTGAAAGATCTACAGATGTTAACAATTCATTATATATCTATTCGCCCTTGTGGCTGGAAGTAGTCAAAAATGGCCGTATCAGTCAGCCATGGGTCCATGGTAAGAGATCTACGTACACATACTACACTACACTACAGTCTACACTACACTGATCCTGAATTAAAACGGTGGTCATGCCACATGTGAAAAGTATGGAAACCAAAGTGAGTCAAACCTCTTAAAGCAGAGTCCAGAGTGGGTAGGGGTAGTGCTCTTCTTTAAGGAAACAATCCCTCACTGGACTCGGTACACATAAAGTGGTTTTGTCCTCTCATCCCACGCACCCTAATCTAGGGTAGGTGTGTAGTTGAGAATAATAATATCGTGGCCTCTCACACGATCCACTTGCATTCACAAAATTAAAGTGGCCCTTAGTTTTATTGGAAAGGTTGGTCAGCCTCAAAAAGCAGCAAGACTGTGTGTAATTATAGACCATTGTCCTTGGCAAAACCACGATCTCTGAGTACTCTTTATTGGATACATTATGGTTACGTTTCTTGAAAATCATATCATCTTCGACATACTACAAGAAAAAATGAATGAATAATAGGAATATTTTAGTCAATTCATGCATTTTCTAGTTTAGTATAAAGATAAGTGAACACATGTGTCCAAAATCAATCTTATAGGAATAGAGATTTAAATTTGTCCAACTGAACAACATGTAAGTTTTAAATCAGTAGTAGAATGATATTAAATTTTTTTTATAGTGAACACAACTTTATTGCACACAAATAAAACTATATTTGTTTGCACAAGATAGATAGATATTTAAAAAAAAGAAAGATAGATTGATATATGGGAAGGTGACACATCTGGTAACTTCACCGCAGCATCAACCTATCATCTGATCAGAACTACCATACAATAAGAAAAATATGAACATAAAGCACCAGTCGTTCATGATTTGGGGGAAGTTCGCCCCTGATTGCATACAATATTTTGCTTAGAAGTTTATTAATGAACAAATTGCAACAATGGATAACCTGAGCACTGATATAGGGCAGGAAAGTGTGCACACATACTATGCACATCCTCTCACCTGGATGGGGTGGGGGCTCTACAATGTGAGAGGGTGGTGTGCACACTTTCACTTTCGTGCGCTATAACAATTTCCGGATAACCTCCATACAAAAATTGTAAATGCTAAAATGCAATAATATTGTGCTCTGTATGGCATGCCACAGTCTGATTTTTGTGGAAGGAATGTAGTTGCGTTCGTTTTGATGCAGGAGGAATCACATATGGCGGGAGTGCAAAAAGGTAACCATGAAATTGGATTGGGATACATGGTTGAGCTCCTAGCCGCATCACCCACAATAATGAATTTGGGTGTGTCCTTGGCCATCGCTATGTAACATTGAACGATCATGCGTGAAAGAGCCAACTCCTCTTTTGTTTTGTTGGGCCGAGATATTAAACAGACAAAATAGTCTGAATGGCTAAGCCCAGTTGTGCATATTTTTACAATTTTACTCACATATATATAAAAATTTTATTTATAAAAAAAAAACATTGAATGTAAATATATTTTTTTTGATAAGCAACGATCATGTAAATATGTAGCCAGCAGATTTTGGTAGATGGTCCAAACATCCCTTCAATGATCGTACATTTAGTACTATTATTTTTTATGGAAATGGAGTTACTTAACTTATCAAAAAAATTTGACTCCGTCATGTGGTGGGGCCGCTTTTCATAATTCCTATAGATTAGTTAGTCCTTAAAAGAACGTGGATACCATGAGTTATCAAATAAAAAACTTATCAAAATATAAAATTGTCTTACTTGATTCGGAGCTCCTAGATGCATGATGGAAGATGATTTGAGGAGTGAGAATTTTGGCAGTAAAAGCATAATAACACATTTGACATTATACCATGGGTTATGGCGTGACCCACAGTTAATGATCATTCAATAATATATTATCATGTGTTTTTCTTGTAATTTTCCTACCCAAATTTTAACTCCTCATATCATTTTCCCTACATGACCCCCAAATTTTGTCCCCAAATTGTCCATCACCAAATTCAAATTTTTCGAAATGCAAAATTTTGTTGGGGGGTGGGATCCGATCTCTCTACCCCCACCATTTCTCCAACTCTCTCTACTATCTAGGCTATCTTGCGTTTTTGTAAATTATATTTCAGTATTTAATATAACTAATATCTACACAGTTTTTGAAGTATCTTGATTTTTTAAATTCCGGCAACTTCGATACCGGAAAAAACTAAAACTCTATCCTATAAACCATAAATTCTAAACAATATAAAATCTAAACCCTATAATCATGTTATTTTCATTTTTAGGATCGATATTACGGCGACAAATCTAAAATCCTATCCTTTAACTCTAAAAGTTAAAATGCTATAAATCCTAAACAATATAATCGTAAATTTTATAAAATCAAATCCTGAAACACTAGTATTAAATAAAAATGTTATTTTTTAATTTATATTACGATTGCTTCGCTATCGTAAAAATATAAAACTCTATCCTATAAAACCAAAAAGGTAAATGCTATAAACCCTAAAATATATAATCGCAAAATTTCATAAACCCTAAGCTTAAAATGTTACTAATTTGTTTTATGTTTTTTTTGTAAAAATGGTTATTTAATATTAAAACCAACAAACAAAAAAAGAAATCAATTAAATTAATAAAAATACAAAATTGCCATTGGGGGACAATTGGGGGACAAACTTCTGGGATCATCTAGCATTTTCATACTTTTTTATAGTTAAAGATATCAAATACTAGACACTAATATTAGTAGGTATAGGTTTTAGGATCCAATATTGACTTGTGATTGATCAACGACTAATATTTTTGGTACCCTCGTTTTTGGGTACTTTTTGACCATCGAAATAAAAAAGTAAGACCGGTTTTGGAATCCTCACGTCGAAACAGTGTTGGAACCAGTCATGGATTTCGGCTTCGGCGGTTACGCCGCCAAAATAACTAAAACCATATTAAATAAGCATTTTAAGCATAAAAAATTTAATCATAGCCTTAAACAATGTGTTACAAGGGTCAAAATAAAAGTGTAGGACCGGTTTTGACATTGTTTCGGCGATCGAATTCCAAAATCGATCTTATTTTTTTTATTTCGATGGCCGGAAAGTGTCCAAAAAATCAGGATACCGAAATTCTGTACCCTAATTTTTCGGTACAATAATGTTAGTCTTATATAATGAAATCATACGTAATTATGTATGTCCAATTGTATAGTGAAATTTGACATAATGTGAGTATAGATCAATATAATAATAAATATATTAATCGTAATAAATCCTAAATAATTATGTGGTACCGATTAATATGTCAAATGTCTATATACTATTGAATATAAATAATTATATATGATTAGATTATGTAACCATAACTTTTCCATTACCATAAAAAAAGAGAGCGGCTATAGCACACCCCTCTAGCAGCACCTCCAGCGCACCTCCTTCCCGTTTGGTCAAAATATAGACGATTTCCCACAAATTTAAATGTTATAAACCTTATAAATCCAAGGGCTAAATTAATAATTTTCTAAATTAATATTATGGTGGTTTCGCTGCTGAAAAATATAAACCCTATTTAAATGTTATAAACTCAAGAGCTAAATATAAACTAAAGGGCTAAATACTATAAACCAAGAGCTAAATACTATAAACCCAAGGTCTAAAATTGTGAGAAATCATCATATTTTGGCCGAATGGGGAGTGAGGTGCGCTGGGGTCCTGCCAAGGGAGGTACCTATATCATTTCTAATTAAAAAAAAACATAACTTTTCCATTTTTAGTAAATGTATCATTTCTCATAAAAAAAAACATAACTTTTCCATTTTTAGTAAATGTATCATTTTTCAAAAAGATGTATGCCCACCCCTCGGTTGATTATTTCTTGCATGATGGCTACGCCACATGGAATGACTTGCAAGCCGACAACCAGAACAAGAAAAACAGTGGAGACAACAGGAAAGGAAAGGAAAGAAAAGAAAAGGAAATGAGTCTCATAAACAACAATCAGATTTCAAAGAGTTTTAAAAGCAATAAAACTTACCTACATAAAAAAATTACTGGAGCTGGAGCTGGAGCTGGAGCTGGAGCTGGAGCACAACTTAGTGACACTGTAAAGAGAGTGAGTGGTAACATACAGTGCCGAAAATTAATGTAGACTGTCGGATTAAGACAATAAGTGGTACACAACGGAAAGTTTTTTTCTTACGTCGAACCTATTGTGCCGAACGAATAGCATACAGTGCCAAAAACAATTGTAGGCCGTTAGATCATAATCCCACAACCGCAATTAGTTCACTTAAGTGAGCTGATCATGCGGGGCACTGTCACGGGCTATAATCGACGACCCGGAGACCTGGTTAGGTTTAGACTTCTGAATTTGAAGTAGAGGCACCTGGTGTTCCTTGACCAAGATATCCTTTGCGTACACAATAAAATGACGATGGAGAGCAAGATGAGAAGGATCACATACAAACTGATTGATAAAATGAAAACTTTCGAGTTCTTGAATGGCAGTATCGTCCGCCAACAACCATTGTTCCATTCAATTCTCAGTGTTGGAGTGGAGACTGGTGTTGAAAAAATATACATTTCGTAGAGATTTCACTTAAGCTTTTTAAAAAAAAAAAAATTATTGGGCGACCGACCTCCTCCACCAAATATTTTTTACAATACGCAAAGCCCAAAATGAAAACATAATAAAGAAAGCAAACAACTAATGCTATATAGAGGGTTAGATGGCCCATCTTCAAGTTTGAAATGGCCAGTTTCTGACCAATTGTCGGAGGGACTCGAGGAAGCCAGCAAAGTCGCTGGAGGAAAGGTTTTTGCCATCTTTTAATGTCTTGATTTCATTCATTCCAATGCAGTCTCCTCACTAGAGATCAGCAGAAGAACCTTTCACTCGCATCTACTGTCAGGAGCCATCATCTGTTTTGCTCCCCTGTCCACCATGTATCCTCATCATCTGTATTGCTCTTTTCACTCCCATCTTTTAATGCCTTGAATATTTTCTCCTCATCATCTGCTTGCTCCCAGGTTAGTTGCTGTTGTGCATCTTGCCTTTTCAATCATACGGATTCTCCCAGCATTCATATCATCCATACAAGAATAGAAAATAACCATCAGGCATCACAAACTTCATTAGGCTATGATTTTCAGCAACCATACTGTAGGAGTATATTAAAGAGTTCATCTTTATCCTGATTGGAAAGTACCTTGATCGGAGATGAATAGCTAGAACTAGCATATTTTCACCTCCGAAGTAATGGAAGATCGCCTGGTGATTTGCTCTTGGAATCTGACTAGCAGTCGAGATAATTAGCTTTGCCAAGTTTCGGCATCACACCATGCCAGCTATATCTCGCAGCAGCTAGTTATGGACTGCTCCTGATACATCCTGGTTTCACTCTCTCGAGCACATCAATCTGCAAGTATGCAGATGATTCTCCCGGCATTTCATATTACATACAATAGTAGTGAAAAACCATCAGGCACCAGTATGCAAATGATTCTCCCAGCATTCATATCACATAAAAAATTAGTAAAAACCAGCAGGCATCACAATGCACTTTTAGAGATGTTATCCAGCAATCAAACAACAATAGTATATTGAAGGATTCTTCTAAATCCCGACTGGAAAGTACCTTGACCGGAGGTGAATAGCTAGAGTTAGCATATATCACCTCCGTAGGAGTGGAAGACCGCCTGGTGATTCACAATTGGAATCCGACTAGCAGTCGAGGCAACCAAATTTTTTCTATTGTTTATGTCAGTCACTTCTTGACGTAGCAACTGCAATGTCCGGAGAGGGAACTCTAGTTCTGTAAATAAGTTATGATCCCCATTTAATTGTCCCCATTTAGCTAGTGGGATTGCTATCTTCGTTGATCCCCCTTGATCAGTTCAGATGATCCTTATTCAAGGAGAGTAGCTGCTTCACTTTGGAGGCCTTAATAAAGTCTTTCCAAGGACCTCTTCCGTCTGGAGAACTCAGTAGATAATGTAAAGAGTGAGGCAATACAATTTCCACCCCAACAGGGTGATTACAGCATTTTTGGATACATAAGCTCAGCGCATCCAATTTAGATAGGCCAGACTTAGATTTTTTAGAGAACGCCGAAACCAGATTCCCTGAGGAGGACCTGAAGATGCCACCAAAACCTGACTTTTAAGATCCAGAATGAGAAAAAACAGCATAATCAAGGCGATGGTTACTGAGTTCTAGAGCTTTCCATATACTTTTTTGTATCTGGTCACATTTAGTTCCAACAGATTTTTCAACTGAAGACAAGCTCACAATGTCTCTGATCAAAACAGTTGCAACTTCTACTACCGTTTGAAAGTTAACCGCAATATCTTCAAACACAACCTGGCAGCGATGCTTCCTCAGGCTCCAACATACTATAAGAGGTGTAATCTTCCTGTAGTAGCTCAATGTTCTATCTCCTTTCAACGAATTCAACTGAATCAATCTGTCTTCCAGAGATATGGTTGCTGAAGGAATTGAGAACTTACTTTCAAAAACTTTCCAGACATATTGAGCCATCTCTCCATATGAAAATAGATGTTCAGTATTCTCCTCTTGCGGGTTCAACACGCAACAAATGCATCTAGAAGCTAGGCTCACACCCCTTCTTTGAACTCGTTCGTTCACAGGAAAGGCATTATGGAGCGCCCTCCAAACTGTCAAACTAATTTTTAGGGGGACTCTTTGATCCCAACATTGTTGATAGCTCCTCTTTTTGCTGGACTTGTGACGGATTAAACTCCAGGCTGCCTTGAAATTGAATTCTCCATCTCTGCTTGGCCCCCAGACTGGCCTATCAGGACCATTGATTCTTTGTGTGGCAAGGATCTTTTGTTTGAAGTCTTCTAGAACTGACAAATCCTCCAAATAACATTGATCCTGGCTTATGATGTTGTCAACTGTCACTGCAGAATGCATGACCTCACTTGAAGGTCCATGTATTTGATTTGGGATCCATCTGTCCCACCACATATTTACTGTTTTCCCATCTCCTATTATCCAGAAAATGTTTTCCACCATTTTGTCTCGAACCTCCAGAATTCTCCTCCATGCGTGGGAGCATTTGTAAGAGGACACAAACGTGAAATGTATTATCCGATTACCATATTTGCTAGCCATAAACTTCGCCCATAAGGACTACCCAGTCATATAGAGCTACCATAACTTCATAACAGCAGCTTCAGAGACATCTGATAATCTCCGAATAGCAAGTCCACCTTCCTCAATCGGGAGATAGATTTTTTTCCAAGAGATTCAGTGACACTTCTGTTTCCCATCCACTTATCCTCAAAGAAAGTTAGAGAATATGGATTCTAACTTTTTCAACACAAAACCAGTTGGAGCAAGAGACATAAACTGGTACATTGGCAGACTTGTCAATACATGACGTATCAGAACCAACCTTCCTCCCATGCTAAGATAGTTATTCCTCTAGTTGGTAACTTTATTCTTGACTTTCAGAATTAGAGGAGAGAACAAGTATGATCGCTTCCTGCCTTGGTAGAGTGCCACTCCCAAATAAGTTTGAGGCAACTTATTGTGCTTCAGACCCATCAATTCTTATAGTTCATTTTTCTGTTCCTTGCCTATCTTCTTAAAGACAAAAAAATTGCTTTTTTCCATATTAATTTTCTTCCCTGATATACTTTCGTACTCTTTTAGCAAGGAGAACACCTCATAGATAGCCTGTTGAGTCCCCCTTGTAAATAGTAAAAGATCATCCGCAAAAGCTAGATGGGATATGCTTGGACAACCTTTCGGAACCTTGAATGCACACCACTTCTTCTCAATAATCAGTTGATTCAGACCACGACTAAGAGTCTCGGAGGCTATAACGAATAATGCAGGAGATAATGGATATCCTTGCCTAATTCCACGAGAAGCCGGGAAAAAACCATAAACCTGACCATTCCAGAGAATGGAGAAATGATTCTGAGAGATTAGTCGCCAGACCGAGTCAATAAACTGCTCTGAAAAACCAAAGGCACGCAGCACACGAATGAGGTGAATCCATGAAACCCTATCAAAGACTTTTTCCATATCCAACTTTATAACAAGATTTGGTCCTTCATGATTTCTATCCAAAGAATGCAGTAGTTCTTGAGCCAGTAGAGTGTTATCTGTAATCAGACGACCCTTCACAAATCCTCTTTGCTGAATAAAAATAATCTCTAGCAGTATCAACGAAAGTCTAGCAGCAAATATTTTTGAAACAATCTTACCCGCAAAGGAGCATAAACTGATGGGACGTAGCTCTGTCATGCTACTCGGATTAGTAACTTTAGGCACAAGACATAGCAAGGTCGATGTTAAAGCCCTCGGGAGCTCATTCCCAGCAAAGAAGTAGTGCACCAACCGAACTATATCGTCCACAATTATTTCCCAGTAATGGTGGAAGAATGCCCCAGAAAAACCATCAGCTCTCGGAGCACTCTCACCATTTAATTCAAAGACTGCTCTCCTAATCTCATCCACCTCTGACCAAGAATCAAGCTGCTAATTCATTTCTGCAGTCACTAGTTTAGGGATATTTTCCAACAGTCGAGGAGAAGAAGTAACTGGTTCTGCTTGCATCACATTCTGAAAATGTTCTATCATCAGATTTGGGACATCCTTCTGAGATATGGTGCTACCATCTGTTGAGGGGACAGAGAAACGTGCCACTTTTGCCCTTCTGCTGGTTACTACACGATGAAAGAATTTTGTGTTTCGATCCCTCTCCTTTAACCATTTAATCCTTGATTACTCCTTCCAAAAAATCTCTTCTGCCAAAATATTCTTCTCATGCTCTCTCTGGGCTTCTTCCAACCCCAGCCATGATTTTTCATCACATAATTGATCAGTTGCAATTTCCAAAGCTTTGAGCTTTTCCTCTGCTTTTCTCAGGTTCTCAAACACATTCCCATACACCTTTTTATTCCACAGTCCCAGCTCTTTGCGTAGTGTTTTTAGCTTATCGCAAAAAACTTGGGCTAGAGTAGAGACAGAGACCTCTACATTCCAAGAATCTCGCACCATTCGCATGAAATCCAGGTGTGATGTCCAGAATCGGTGAAACTGAAATCTGCCAGAAGTTCCGGCTGTTGAAGCCAATAGATCAACCAACAGAGGGCATGATCAGAGAAACCCCGATGCAGGTGACTGACCTGAACTGCTGGGGTTCGATTATCCAACTTTAAGAGAGGAGAACTCTATCCAACCTCTTATAAACTCGGGCAGAACCTTAACAGTTATTGCACCAAGTAAAATCACTGTCCATATAACCAGCATCAGATAAACTACAGTCACAGATCACCTCTACAAAATCCGAAGTGGAACCAAATCAACTGACCTACCACCTTTCTTCTCTTCTGCAAAAGTGATAGCATTAAAATTTCCCCCTAACAAGATGGGTTCTGAAACAGATTGGCATATCGACCTCATATCCTTCCAGAGCTGCTGTCTACCCTTCCTGGTACAAGCGGCATACACCCCTCCACAAAGTAACATAGATCTTGTTGCAGAAATTTAATTTGTAACACCAGCATTTGAGAAGTGTCCAAATAAATCGAGCATTCTAACTGCCTTTTCCATAAAATCCATATAACTCCTGTGCAATTTGCTACCCCATCATCAAATTTCAGTTTTTTCAACAGGGAAGTGATTTTGTCACCAACTATTTTTGGTTCAGTAATAATCAAGAAGTCCAGCTGATGAATTTTATCAAGCCTTATAAGATGTCTTTGAGATAAAATATTTCTCACCCCTCTTACATTCCAGATTAGGCCTCTCATCATTTACACAATGGTTTTAGGTTTCGACCAAGTGTGATATCTTTTCGGCTTACCTAGAGCAGGCTGAATAGGAGACAAATCTGTGCCCATTTTTTAACCATTTAGCCTCTTCTAGTTCAACCTCTTGCATGATTTGTTGGTCCGATTCACTTTCCTCAGGATATGGTTCATTAAGAGCCTCCTTACTAATCCAATCCCCTTCATCATATTCTGCCTGCCGGATATTGGATTCAGTCTCATTAGTTTGTGTATCAATAGGTATACCCCCTTTGGACAGATCTTTTGCAATTTCTTTTTGCTTATCAGTTGCTGGTGCGTTTACCATTATATGTTCACATCCTCCACACGATAAATGATGATAGTTACTTCCTGTGTTGCACTGTTTCGAAATACAAGCTATAACCTGTTCTTCTATAGCAACACTTAACTGAGTTTGAAGATAACAGCTCCACGAGTATCTCATTCTCAGAACTACCTCTCCCCTTGGAAGAAAGTAAAACATTAACATTCTCAGAGATAACCGAGGTATTAGTGAATATCTTCACACTAACATCATCAGTTAGTTTTTTTACTGAGGAGATTGTCTCCTTAGGGCTCTCCTTCATTTGAGGCAAAACATCCGAATTCAACATATTCTCTACACCACTCCTGAACCTGGCCTCAACCTTATCATCAACATTCGCCTTAGAGTTAGGACTTGTCGCATTATGCAACTCACCCTTCTTTTCCAGATCAACAAGATCCTCTTCCAGATACTGGGGACTGTCGAGTACAGGAAATTGAACATCAGGAGCTCTTTCCTCTATCACTTTTGGGACTACTGTCGTTTCCTCTCTTATCCCAACCAGTGGTTCTGCAAATTTGACAGATTTTTTTGAGATCTGCCCTCCAGTAGCCACACTTGTAACATCTTCTTTACAATAACTGAGCCCAGAGTAGCTCTTTTCAACATTCGGTCCAGTCAAGTATGAGGAGGAGGTATCTATTTTTTTCCCTTTTTCCTTTGTCATATCCACTTCAATCACATTTGAGGACTCTAGCGTTAAAGCAGTCACCTCTTTACCCAAATTCTGAACAGGCTTAACATCTTTAACTGAATTCTGACCTCCAAATTTGTTTGTAACAGGGCGATAGATCTTTTTATTTCTGCCTTTAGCCACAGGTATTACTGGTTTAGGTTGTTGCACTACAGAATCGTTTTCTTTGGGTTCCAGCCCCCCTTGAGTATTCAGAGGGTGCAACACCTTACAAGCATCTTGCACGTGACCCTTCCGCATACAATGGCTACAATAGGAAGGGAAAGTTTCGTACTCTACCAACTGCCAAAATCCTACTTCTCCCATAACCACCCAAATTCGTTTCAAAAGCATCCTCAAGTGAAGAAATCTTTGCTTCAAATTTTGCAGGTAACGTGACCATAATCTTTTCAACTAGTCTACATCCATCCACTTTTTCACCCAATAGCCTGATTTGGTTCACAATTTTTGCCAGCCGATCAATATATTCTCTTAGACTCTCAGTCTCAAACATATACAATATTTCATATTCCTTACGAAGATTAGACAATCTCAACTGCTTTGTTCTGCGATTTCCTTGAAAAATTCTTTCAAGTTCCTCCCAAATCTCCATATAATCCGGCGAAACACAACTTCATTCACAGCTTGATGAAGAGTACTTACCGCACGATATTTCCACGAAAGTTTCTCTTCATAAACTCTAATCTGTGAGACATTCGGGTTATTGGACAACACAGGCTCTCCGTCCGACTCAACCGCTTCCCAAAGTAGCTGTCCTTTGAGGTAGGCTCACATTTTTATCGCCCACATCTGGTAGCCTTCTCCGAAAAATACCGGATGTCTTAGTGCAACGGTCAATGAGGAAGGTATAGACATTGGCTCTGATACCAATTGAAGGTTGTAATGGACTTAATTTAGAGAAAAACTTCGAAGAAACAGAGGAACAGTTGAACAAAAGTGAGGAGAGGATTTTTCGCAGAAGGTTTTCTGCTAGAGAAGCTTTCTTCATATCTCTACAAAATGATCATACAGATATAAGCTTTTAACAAGACATAAGACACTCACATGTGTCTTTTCTCATACTTTAAAAAACTTACATACATTTAAACATACTTAACTACTATGCTAACTACAATGGATTGGCCTAGCTATCAAGTGGGTTGGGCCAATCCGCCCAATTTCGGGGCTTTATTTGTAAATATTTTTACTTAGTGAAATGGAAGCAATTAACCTATAAAAAATTAGTATTAAACTAAAAGCTAACAACGGCATAAACTCCATCACTGGGCTTGTGGGCCTGGTAAGGTGGACTGTTCCCCATTGTTGCAGGGGCAACCGTGCTACGAACCGGATATTGTATCTGCACACGCAACTTATGCATTTGATACGTATTACCATCAAATGGGGAGGACTCCCGGGAGATGCGATTTTAAAGGGGTGGCTGTTATCACAACCCGTAATCCAGGCTAAATAATAAACCTCTCTCTGAATTACATTGTCATTATGTGAAACCATCTTCATGCATATTGGTAAATCTCATATCTGTATGTTTCAACTTTTCACAGGACATGGTACTTGCATGTCTCTGGAAGGTACATGTGCTTCGTTTAATATTTGCATCCACTTTTTAGAACATGAAATCAAGAATTCACATTTGTCGGGAAGTAACTAAATATATGTTGATGCAGCAGTGATAGGAACGGGACCTTTCTGAATGGCACGATTCCAGCTATGGATTCCAAATGGTCTGGCTCTCCGTCAAGGCTCTTCGACAATCGTGCATTCTCCACGGTGTAGTGTGGATTGTGCTTCTTATTGTAGCATGCAGTGTAGGGATAATGTAAAAAGTTTTGTCCACTTAGCAACTGGCTCTTCACATTAGGAAATCGCAAAAAAAAATCCAAGTGGAAGCATGGTAGATTTGAGATGTAGCTGTACATAGAGAGGACAAGGGTAAAATTTAGTTAGAGGATTCATGCCGAGTGAATATTTGACCAAGTTGTAATCTGATTACGTTCAGCGAATGATGATATCTGGCAATGGAATGCCTCCAATTATGTTTCAGCTGAAATATAAGCATCTATAATGTCAGAAGAATGGATAGCAGGTGAGACAAATGAAAGTTCAGGAAAATTTTGGAATAGATAGGCACCCTCGAAGATCAGCGCTTTCTGCTGTAGGACGTTACAGAACAGGATTCCAACAGCTGATAATCTCCTCAAACGAGGTGTCAATTCTGTCTCAATCATCCACTCTTTATGTGAGGAAGAGCATGAATCCGTCCCTCATCTCCTTTTACAATGCCCAATTCCCCAAAAATTTTGGGAGATTTGCCTCCACTGGCTCAGCTGATGCTGCCCTCAAATCCCACGGATCTCATCTTGCCCCAGGCAGTGGCGAATTCATCCCATCAATTGCGTAAAATCTGGCCGGCAGTATGGCAACTCCTCTTCTGGTCTTTGTGGAGAATGAGAAACTCCCCTATCTTTCATTAAGAATCGCCAGATATTCAGTCTTCTCTGGGTGAAATGCAAACCCGTCTTTGGCTGTTATTGCGAGTTCACGATCAATTGGGTCTGGAGTACGGGTGGGAGAATGGATAAGAAATCCCATGTATTGTATAAAGTGCTGAGATGTTGGTCTAATAAATTAGGGTCCAAGAACTTATAAATATGTATATAAAATACAATCAACAAAATCATCTTCCCTACAAGCTACCAACAAAAAAGTTGAAATCTAATTTATTTAGTGTATAAATGCTCCAGACCCAAAGAAGAAAATTTTGCTTCTTGTTCTTTCATTGCTTTCAGATTCTCAATGCGTTATTTCCTGGAAGATGATATGGGGAGAGAAAATTTGGATAGAAAAAGCACAGGAATACACTTGCTAGCATACCATAGATTACGGAATAACCCCACAATTAATGATCATTCAATAACATATTGTCATATATTTTTCTATTTATTTTCCTTGCCATATTTTTCAACGCATCATTTAAAGTTGTTCTAATTTTGTGCACGAAAAATATTTTCTTAATCAACTAAGAAAGTAGTCCGCGCTATTGAATGCATTGACTCCATGCTTGAATCTGTGTGAATTTTGAGATGTTAATATGGGAAATGAGCATCTCCTTTATTGATTCTTCATTTGCTTTTTGACTTGTTCTTCCTTCTTTCTAAAACTTGGGCAAACAAATCTCAATCAGGGCCCCTTAAACCAGATGTCTCAACGCAATCTTAATCTTATGTCCTATAATATTTCCTTTTATTGTACGGTTTTACCCAGAATAGATAAATAGATTTCACTGCGTGCGAGGAAATTTGTAGTAGTTTCTCCTTCTACGCAGTATACCCGTCTTTCTGATCCATCCGGTCAATTCTTCTCGAATATTATCAAGCGCATATGTCTCTGGTTTGCTCTATGACAGCCCCCTCACATTTTAGACCGGAGGAAAAGTAAAGGACTAGGCTTAGATCTCAAGGAAAGCAGCAGAATCAGCAAAAAATGTTCGCTTTCATAACCTTTTTTCCGGCCAACAGCTGAAGATCAGCATCTTCGGCGAGGAATATCAGTTGAAGCCCACGTGAAGCTCGGTGCTGTTCTTTGAACCCAGCTCAAAAGTTTCCACATTTAATCTCAATTCAATCCCGCGGATCGTAAAGGTTCAATATTTGGAATCTGATAAATCGCTTATCTGTTCGGTGAAAATGTCCGTGTGTTGCGGCTTGGAATGCGTGTTGGCTTTTGGCTGCTTGCGCTGGGGTTGGAAGCGCTGCACCTACGTCGGTTCCTATGACAGCGAGTCGTGGCCCATCGCCACCGATGACGAATTCGAACCCGTCCCCCGTGTTTGCCGAGCAATATTAGCCGTCTACGAACCCGACCTCCGCAACCCCAAATACGCCCCCGCCGGCGGCTACGGCCTCAACCCGGACTGGGTGGTCAAACGCGTCAACTACGAGCTGACACTCGGCCATGCTCCACCGTACTTAATTTACATCGATCACGACAATCAGGAGATTGTGTTGGCAATTCGAGGATTGAATTTAGCTCGAGAAAGTGATTACAAAGTGCTGCTTGATAACCGTCTCGGTGCGCAGATGTACGATGGGGGTTATGTACATAATGGATTGCTGAAATCGGCTACATGGGTTTTGAATGCGGAGTCGGAGATATTAAGAAGACTCTGGGAGGAGAATGGTCGAGGATACAAGATGGTTTTTGCAGGTCATTCTTTGGGTTCTGGAGTCGCTGCTTTGTTGACTGTTATTGTGGCAAACCATAGGGATAGATTAGGGGGTATTCCGAGAAATTTGGTGAAATGTTACGCCGTAGCTCCAGCAAGATGTATGTCTTTGAACTTGGCAGTCAAGTATGCCGACATTATAAGCTCTGTTGTACTACAGGTGAGGATGCTTAGTTTAGGTTAAATTTCGAAGTAGCTGTTGTTGATTATCAATATGTCGTGCAATGTCTGCAAGTCATTAGAAAATAACACAGCATCTTCAGAATTCACATTCCGTTATTTTTTGTAATGTACTTCGTGGGTCACCTGGGGTACTGCATTCATCTATGACCTTGCATCTGCATCTTTTGGACAAGTTGAGTTATCTGTACTTGATATAAGTAAGTATCGAAGTTTGAACTGAGTTAAACTATTGGTGCTATCAGTGACCTATTTCAGTTGGTATTTCTCTTCTTCTGTGGTTGATCGTGCCATTGACAAGAACCCAATTTTCACTCAATGCACCATGACTCAGATGGGAGGCCTTGAAACTTTGTATTTCTTTAGATCAGGAGATTGTGTTGGAGATTGCAGAATGGCTAAAATATCTGATGCTTTATATAACTTGTTATTGTTCAGGATGATTTCTTGCCCCGGACACCTACTCCGCTGGAAGATATCTTCAAATCGATCTTCTGGTTAGTCAGAGTCATTGATAGCCTGTACCAAATTGGATGCTAAAACAAGCTTTTTGCAGTGTCATTGTTTCCATCTGCATTTGCCTCTGGAGGAAATGATTTTTTCTTCTTCCTCTCATCATTTAAACCAGGCCTTACTTATTTGAACAGCTTGCCCTGCTTGTTGGGTCTTGTTTGCCTGAGGGATACATTCATACCTGAAGGTAGAAAGCTCAGAGATCCAAGAAGACTATATGCACCAGGTCGGATGTATCACATTGTGGAGAGGAAATTCTGCAGGTAACGTCCCACGGATGAATCGATGGTAAACTTTACACTTCTATTTTCTCTCCCCATTCTCATGCTGATCATAGAAAGAACACTTTATATCCGTCCGGATTTTGAGTTGAATGGTTATTATTTTAGCTGGAAGATGAGCATATTAAACAAGAGGATTTCTCTAAACTTTTAATTCTCTGTTCTCTCTCTTATCTATAAGCAGATGCGGGAGGTTCCCTCCTGAGGTTCGAACTGCAATTCCTGTGGATGGACGGTTTGAGCATATTGTATTATCAAGCAACGCAATTTCCGACCATGCAATTATATGGATACAACGGGAGGCTGAAAAGGCTTTACAAGTAAGTGATAATGCTGTTGTAAGACAGGCATAAGCTGGCATATTCTTGATTCGGCGCTATCGCAACACAGGTACTAAAGGAGTGTTCTGCTGAGATCATAACGAAGCCGCCCCGAGTTCAGAAGCTTGATAGGAAACTGACATTGGAGAGAGAACACAAAGATGCAATGCAGAGAGCTGTCACATTGAATATACCTCATGCTGTCAACGCTGATGAAGAGAACTATTCTGGGGACACTGAAGAAGAAACACCTTTGGATGGTGAAGAACAACAAGGTTCACGCTGCAAAGATGCTCGAACCAATTGGAATGAAGTAGTTCAGAAGCTTTTCAAGAGAAGTGAATCAGGAACGCTGCTGCTGAAGGAAACTGAAGCAGAAGTTCCTGTTGTGGGGAACGTGTCATGATTCCCGGTGTGGACACTAAAAAATAAAAATTAAATTTTCCAAATAGAAGACAAATATTGGGGGCCAAAAATTGGACACAGGCTACAGTTTAATGATTCTTGCTTAAAAATACGTTAGTCGGTTAGTGTGGAAATGATACTGTCAAAAAAATATGGAAACGCTCAATAATCAAGCCCCTTTTTAATAGTCTTCAACATAGAAAATAGGAGATGTATGATAAATCTTGGAAGCATTCATCACTCACGGTAATACATAACAAGAAATTTTAAACTTACATTAGGGAAACCATTTTTGTCCAAGTGAACCGCATATCGAATCAACTCACCAATCTCAGAAAATAGCTCCTGTTTTGCAAGTACTTTTCAGGAAATAGCCAACACAAGCCATTTCAAATATGAAATTGAATCCTTTTAATAACTGTGTACCCTTATATCTTGACTCGAAACTCGAATATCCAAATTTGAAATATGCAACTTAGTACCAGCCTCTGCCCCGGATAAACCAGCTGCTTTAAGGCCATCTTCAAACAGATCATTCTGCCAGTAATTCGTGGTTCTAGGAAGAGTCTGATACAAAAAAATTGAAAACACATACGAAGATAAAGAAAAGCCAATATCATAAATGACCAGAACCTAACATTCACTTTTCTTCGAGGTAAAGCACATATCATCATACTTCCCTGATGAAGACACCTCAAAAGGACAACTAATACCATCGCAAATTGAGGTAAGCATAATAATCTAGAGAGTGCAGCTCATCCACAGACCACAGCATGCCGCATATAACCATGATGGCGTGACATCCAGCTATGAGATTCAGCACGGGAAGTTGCCTTTGTAGAATGTCATAGGTTCCAGAGCATGTCATGGTACATCAAAAAAAGTTCCCCATCTATCAATACTGTCCATCATCCACCACACTCAAAGTACTCCATGATGAAAAAATACAGCTCTCAGATAATGATATTCTATAAAGATGGTTGCCAGTCTACAGTAATTTATTTATTGAATACTCTTGAGTTTTCAGGTAATGGAGCGCCCAAAGTTTTATTCCAGGTAATTCTCCACAGACCTGTCGTCTGATTTCAACTCATACCCAATTCAAAGTATTCAAGAAAGAGGGTACAGTAACTGAAGAACCGTCAGCTCTCAGACCATTCACTACAATAGAGCATATGTTTCTTCCCGGCTGTGGAGTTTTATGCTTCTCCAAGGATCACACAATACCAAATAGTTTCTCATACGGAATTTCAAATACAACACAGAATCTTCAAGCGAGGTACTAGAGCATAGCAGATGTTTGAAGAAAATGAATAAACTTCCAATTTTGGGCTTGCCTTGGCAATGGTGTAAGCTGATGGTCGAGTATTTATTCCCAGTACATTTCTGCGTGGAGCCCCAAACGTTCGTCCACCTCTCAGTATCCCACTACCTCTGCCCAATCCAGACCTGGCAAAGCCCCTGCTAGCTCTATTAATTTTTCTGCTCCTCATCACATCATCCAAAGACATGTCCAACGAAGCCATAGATAGAAAAGGCTGCACAAATCATAAAATAGAAAGTTGAAATCACAACGGGATACCAAAGGCTGCCAAAGTAGAGAAATGATAGGTGTACAACATTCTTTTATGTTGTATAGTTAGCAATAAACGTTGGACTCTTGTGGAGACAAGACATAAATCTGATTCAAATGAAATCAGATTTAATACAACGGCTGGTGATAGTTTTACAACATTTTGTAACCTAGTATTCTTATAAAGTTAATTGATTGAAGAATTACTCTAACTAATGTTAAATCTCGACTGAATGAAGAGATTATATGCAAATTCTAGAAAGGATATGAATTGATATTACCACTACAAACATATGAAAAAAATACCAAAGCAGGATGCATACGAAAACTTTAAACCCACATCTGACCTAAGATGCCACGAGCAATAGGCCTTTGAACAAGTAAAACCCACATCCAACCGTAAGAAAACGATGATGCCACAAGCACAACGGTAAAAAAATTACAATTACTGAAACGAAAAATTAACAAAATTCAGGAAATAAATTATACCTTGATAGGGCAAACGTTAAGGAAATCGATTGGGATGAAAATTCCCAACTGATTGGTATCGATAATAGAGGAAATCAACAAATAATAATTAATGGAGAAACAGATCCGAGAAAAAAAAGAATTCTGAGAGATATTTTCTCTCACGAGGGGAGTTGTTGCTGTAGATCTACGGTTTCACAGAAAAGAAACTGGGATTGCAATGTGTGATGAAGTCAGGACTTTATAGTGAACTCTGAGCTCTGGCGGAGGCGGTTAATATTTTCCATGGGGGTTCATTAGAAAATGCTTGGTGTACCGATACTGTGGGAACAGAAAATCGGTACACCAAGTATTTTCAATTAAAATGTTGTTTTATAATTTTTATATTATTTCATTTATAATTATTAATATACATAAAATATATTATATAATACCGTTTAACAAAATTAAAATATATAATTTAGGGTTTATATCATTTAGCTTTTGGGTTTATAGGATAGGGTTTTAGATTTTTACGGCAACGAAGCCGCCGTAATATTAGATTTAAAGTTTATGGTTTTTATTAGAGTTTATACCATTTAGCTTTTGGGTTTATAGGATAGGTTTTTTTTAGAGTTTATACAATTTAGCTTTGGGGTTTATGCATTTAGCCCTTGGGTTTATAACATCTAAATAGAGTTTTAGATTTTTACGGCAGCGAAGCCGTCGTAATATTAATCTTAAAAAATTACATTTAGCTATTGTGTTTATAACATAGAATTTTACCAATTTTATGTGAT